>JAKLNC010000185.1:0-39886 GCA_022813145.1 Barbatosphaeria neglecta | reverse complement strand
CCCCCCCCCCCCCCCCCCCCCCCCCCCCCCCCCCCGCCCCGCCCCCCCCCCCCCCCCGCCGCCCCGCGCCCCCGGGTGTCGGGAAGCTGTGCGTGTCGTGTATCGCTCGGCGGCGCCTCCAGCCCGTGCCTAAGGAGTTCCATCACTAGAGCGCCAACTGGGCCGGACCGGAAGCTACAGCGAGAAGACGCAGGGGCCGTTCGGAACCGGGCGGCTCTAGAGCTTGGAGCCGTCCGGAAATCGACTGATTGACCGAAGTCTCTCAGCACCGCAATCACAGGCAGATGGTACCTACAGACTGTAGTTTCTTCGTAGGAAATTGACTATGAGCCTCCGTTCCGCCAGCGGACGTCCAGCCAGGCCCCCCCGATTCCAATTGACCTCCTCCAGCAAACCTGCAGCGCTTTCCCACCCACCACCAATTGGCGACCGGCTCCACCCCCACGCCAGCCCCGACAGCTTGGATCGTAGGCCATCCGAAGGCAGGGAAAACAAAGAACAAGTCGGAAGGGAATTGGCGCCCCGACAGGGAGCAGCGATCAAATCCACGTTGTCCTGTTCATGACGCTGGCTCCTAGCGCTCCTAGCGCTGCAGGCTGCCCACCACCACCGACCCCTGTCTGACAGCCCTCTCCGTAGGGCTGGGCCAGTGGGGCTTGCCTGCCCGTTCGGGCGGGCGTCTCCAACAAGCTTCCTCCTTTGCTCCCTCCTCGCTTCCTCAACTCTGGGAACCCCGGCACTCCTCACCCCCCCCCCCCCCAACAACCAAGGCTCGGCGTAGGCCCGACTCCAGTCCTGCCCTCCCAGCTCTCTCCCTCCAAGATGTCCAAAACAAAAATAAGTCGACAGCCACCGGGCCACACAGTCGTAGGGGCTGCCGGCTGCCCTAGAACCTGAGGAAGAAGTCGCACCAAGCCCGGCACGAGCACGTCCACGGCCACCCTTTCTGAGTCATGGCCCGGGCTGCGCAAGCAAGTTCCCAATGCGGTCCGGGAAGGGTCCGGCATCTTTTTTGCCCTCTTTCATTTTTGCCCTCCTTTGCTATCCACCAGCACTCGGCCGGGAACGGCGCTGGAGATCATGAGGGCTAAACGGGCTGGCTTGGCGGCCGAAGCCATGGCGCCATGGCGTCGACGTTGGAGACAGGGATGCCTTGCCAAGGGGAGGGGACGCAGACAGCCTCTGCCCCCTCCATGACCGCCACCACTGCCGCTAACACAAATCAACACAAACACGCAGGCGCAGACAGCCGTAGCAGACCTCCACGAATCTCCCTGATGCTCGGTGACATAATCTATCGGCGTCTGATCTTTTTATTTCTCTTAATTACCGAACGAATGCTTCCTTCGCCGGGTGTCGGGAGAACCCTCCTTTTTTCTTCTTTTTCGCTTACTTATCTCTCCCTTCTTCTCTCGCCCTCCGTGCCTACGTCAGGCTCGGACCTGGTATCCGGTTACCTCCGCAAGTCAACCGGCACCTATGTTACTCCAGTCCCCTACCTAACTACACGAAGTTGTGCATGCGTGCGTGTGTGCGTGTCGAGCCTGTATGCAGGCGTATGTGGGTGTGGATGCGCGTGAGCGCGTGAGCGTGCGTGAGAAACAGCCAGATCAACACACTCGCACACACACACACACACACACACACACACACATACACACACACACACACACACACCCATGCCTCTAAACACGCATACACACCATGGCTTCATGGCAACCACGGCACTTTCCACCGTGCAAGTCTAAGCTCCACTGCGCAGAACGCCATCCACCGCCCCGGCCGAAGATGTACCGTAGGTCCACCCCTACACCCCCCCTCCTACCTCTCCCTCCCTCCTTTTTCCACATTGTCCTTCTCGTTCTGCTTTTGTCTACCGCGCTATGGGGTTCCTCTTTTTAGCCCCTCGAGCAGGCGTGCTGTGCTTTCCCATTTCGGCACGCGGTTGTCCAAATCGGGCGAGGACATCGAGGCGGTGTCGTCTGTACCTACCACACAATTAAAGTTTTGCGGGAGAGCGCACAGACGGTAGCCCTAGTGTGTTGGGTGTGAGTGAATGAGTGAGCGAGCACCGGGTGGGTATGCTGGGAGAAGAGGGTGGTCCAACTGACCGGAGCCGGCATGCAATTGATAAGGTGAAATCGACTTACCTACCTGAGGTACCTGCTCTGGGCGAGGCCATCCGAACCGGATGGAGGACATCGGATGAGCCCCCAAAAATAATGTGTTGGGCACGGGATGGTGCTTTGCATCGGAGCTGCAGATGAAGCTCGAAGCTAAAGCATCGCCTTGTTGGCTTGGACATTTATAAAAGCATGGCAGGTCCCGCTGACTTTCCCGTCGACGGTGTTAGCAGAGAAGGAACAACAAGTTATTGGGATATCTTTACTCACCATCGCTATCTCACCACTGTCAATACTAGCACCAGCAAGACCGTCAACTATTTCACTACCGGTGCCAGAATCAACACGCCAGACACCAACAGCAACTTCCTCAACTTCTTTCATATTTGCCACGCCAACATCTCCCGCCTCGCAACTCTGTCTTTGCAAGTCCGGCTTCCAACCGCTTAGCCGTCACGGTCCGCCTCAATATGGATCCCGGCCAGAGTTACTCCGGCGAGGGCTATGCCTCCGGCGAGGGCGAGCAGAGCTACGACGACTTCAACTCGTCCATGCTCTACCAGCCCGAAGCCTACTGCCCCGTGGACGACCCGTCGGCCTATACCGCCTTCGACTACGAGGCCAACCCCGAAGACGCCTGGAAGTGGGACGCCCAGCAGCAGCATCATGCAGGACAGACCGATCCGTTGTCGTACGACCCAGACTCCGACGCCTACCTCGACGACCCTTCTGCCGGCGGCAAGGGCAAGGGCAAGGCCATCGCATCTCCTTCGTCCAGGGGCGGCGGCGGTGGCTACCACCACTCCCGCTCGCACTCTCAGCAGATCGTGCAGCCGGCGGAGTATCGCTTCAAGGACGACCTGCCCAAAGCGTCGGACTGGGAGGCGCAGAAATCCAGGATCAAGGAGCTGTACATGACACAGAAGCTGAACCTCAAGGACGTCGTGGAGATCATGAAGGACCGGTACCAGTTCAACGCTACGTAAGCTTTCCCCTCTCATTTTCTTTGGGAGTCACCCCCAAAGCCGAGAAACAATAAAGAAAAATGAGGATAGGCGAGCTGATTTGTGTTTCTTTCTACCAATCCAGCGAGAGGATGTACAAACACCAATTCAAGAAGTGGAACTGGAGCAAGTACAAGCCCAAGGACAAGAAATAAAGCGAGCGCGCTACCGTTCGTACAGGCCGGGACGATTTGTCCACAACACACACGCACACCGAACTCCCTCTTTTTTCTCCCTCGTCTCTCTTATTTTCCAAGTTTTTTTTCCCCTTTTCTCTTTCTACTGTGTATTTCTCCGGCGTGTTTAGAGCAGTTTTTGGAATGCCAGAGAGGAAGTGTTGTTGGGATGGGAACAGAGCAGAGCATAAATGGGAAAGAAAACCAGAAAAAAAGAACGAGATAAATGCGAATAGCTAGACAGGATTGGATGGAAGGCCGTGGCTGGGTCGAAAAGAGACGGAATGAAGCCTTTACCAAGAGAAGAAAAGACCAAAAAAAAGGAGAGGGGAATTACGAAGGGGGCAATCACGAAATGGATGAAAACGGGATTGCAGAATTATTGTCAGGAACTACCTACTTACCTAGAGGGAATGTGGGGTTTTCTTTCTGTTCTTGTCGGCGCAGACGGGGGGCCCAGGGATAAGTTCGGGGTAGGTGTCTGGATGGGGACGGCTACGGCGTACGAGATGGGATTCGGAGAGGGCTAGAATAAGACATTGGAGCGAGAATACTAATATCGGGTAACATGAGTTGGACGATAGTATGGCTGGCTACTGGGTTGGGACTTGGGATGGGATTTGGGAGTCCTCTGAGATGCGGTTTCTCTTTCTCTTCCTGTTTCTGTTTCGATTTCTGCTTCTGTTCCCTACATTTCTTCCTCTTTTTCTTTTCCCCTTCTCTTTTTCTCACACCCGCTCCTACCCATCTAAATAGAAGCACCCTACTTTCCTTCCCTTTTTTTTTTTATAGGTGGGGGGTTTTTACTAGGGCACTACTAATGGTCGTGTATACTATCTTTCGTGGAGGCACCTACTTTACGTCCTTGTGTATTAGTTTATTATAGAATTATTCGCTTCTTGTATTTCTTTTTTTCTCTTTTCTTCTTCTTAGAAAGGTATCTATCTACAGGACTTATACGACGAGGCTGGGCGAAGTCTCAGCCACTTAAAAAAAAAAGCCACTACGACTGACGGGCAAACATTGTTCTGGCGCCTGTCCATACCAATGTCTCCCATCTTCGCGAAGCCTCTACACAGCGCGGGCGTGCCGACGACAACTGATTAGTGAACAACTCCACCCTCTCTATACCCTGACGCTCGAGAATGCCGCCCCCAACGGGATTGGAGTATCTCGCAACAGCAGCAGCTGCAGGCCGCTTTGCTATCTTGCCTTAGTACCTAAAAGATAGGTATGTAGGTAGGTGGGGAGCAGAACCCTTGCTCGGGCCTCCTTTGCGAATCGCCAAGATCAACCGTACGGCGGCGAACAAGTGAGTCACCAAGGTATCGTGATAACGTGATGTAACAAGAGTCGAAGGTAGTAGACGGGCTGCGGACCACGTGTGCACGTACATAATCCGCGCTATGTTACGGAGTATAAGTATCTACCTTGCCTTGCGTCAACGGGAGACTAAAGTCTGACGCACCAGATCCGGCTTAGGGGGAAGGACGGGGGTGGAGGTTGTCCCGATGGAGGCTGTGATCGACCGGGCGGTACGAGTACTCGAGTTATTACCTGGTAGGTGCTGCTTACTGAGGTACACATTCATTCACTCTTATCCCTCCCGCCCCGTGACCGCATGCTAAGATACAAGTAGGTAGGTAGTCTCCCTCAGCATAGTCGCTCCCGTTCCTCTCCAGACCGTGCCGTGGTTCGGAATGATTCTCTATCTGGATAGCTGCCCGTTTCCGTGGCTTCCGCCCCATGACAGCGGAACCATTACCGAGGAGAAGTCTGGGGCCTTGCAGAGGTGGCGGAAAGCCATTTACTTGGCAAGCTAGCTAGGAGGGTGGGAAGGGGGACGAAGGGGCGATCTGTTCTTCGCAAGTTGGGTTGTGGATGGTGAGGCTGCCGATGCAGCCCTATGTTGATATGAGATGGGGTTTCATGTATACAACACAACGCTCCGCATGGGCTAAGATAGAAGGCGGTGGCGTGTCGTGCCAAACTTCTTTTGGCAAGCCGTATCAGCAGTGCGAGCGAGGTCTCAGCCGCGGCCGCGGCCGACAAAGAGGCCAATCGGCCGGCTTCCCTTTTGCGGAGGAACCATGGCGGACGGATAGACAAGATCTCCGAATGGATTCAAATACCCGTAGCCTCTCGGTAAAATGTAATGCTCCGGTTGGCGCCCGTGGTACAGAATCTCTCTCCCTTGTTGCTACCGTGGCCGGTCTTGGGCAGCCACTTGACGCTCCATAGCGTCTTGTCTGCTTCCGAGTGGGTTGCGACGCAGGCGCCCCGGTCGATATTCCACACGCGGACTTTGCCGTCGACCGAGCCCGAGAGGAGGTATTCGCCCGTGTCGGAGAAATCCAGAGAGGTGATCCACGTCGGTGAGCCGCCGCCGCTCGTCAGGTTGCCCACATGCTCGCCGTGCTCCATATCGTAAACTGCGATGACGCCCGCGTCGCCGGCCGCGGCGAGCCGCTTGCCTAGTGGCGAAAACGCTACGGCGCGGACGGGTTTCGCAAAGCCTAGAGTACGAAACGGCCCAATGAGAGGGAAGGGCCATCAGTCAGCAACCTGCACATCGCCAAGTAGACACACCCACCCACGCAGAAACATAAATGTACACAGCCCCCAGCCCTGTATTGTCACACACTTCTCTCCCGTGCTCTTTACTGCCCCGCCTTGTTCGTGGCTCTGAACCTCGACGGCATGGACGTTCACATCCACCAACGTACAACATCGCAACCAAAAACGGGGTCAGACGGCCGGGAGGGGGAGGGAGGGCGTAATGGATGAGCTGGCATGCAGGGATTTGGGATAGCGTACCGGAGAGCGAGTACTTGAGGCGCCCGGTGTCATTGTCAAAGACGTACACCGAGCCATTCTGATGGCCGCTGGCCGTGAAGCGCCCGTTACGGCTGAGGTCAATAGCCATGCCGAAACTGCCGGCCGCGCCGCCACCGGCAACGGCCACACCGCCTGCGCCTCCGGCGCCCGTATCATAGACCTGCACGCGATGGCGCGTGCTTATGTCCCAGACGCAGATGCGGCCGTCATGGGTGGTGTAGGCTAGGTACTTCTCGTCCATGCTGAGGGCGAGGGCCCAGGCGTTGCAGCCGTCGGTGTCCGGGTCGGATGGCCGAAGCTCCAGATGAAGCACCCAGTCTCCGGCCTCGGTTCGGTGCCACACCTTCACCTCGCCGCCGAAGCCGGCCGAGGCAGCCACATTTCCCGGGCCGACCTTGGACGTCGCCACGTGGTGGCACCCCAGCTTGTGCGCATTGCTGATCGACTGTAGGATAGGAGACGTTGGGTCCGTCGTGCTGTGTACGTAGAGCGTCGAGGATCCCGAGCCGGAGATCACCACCGTCGTGGTTGGCGCAATCGAGAATATGTCAGTGATGTGGGCTATTGGGGACGAGGCGCCCGAGAGCGGGTTAGCTTCCGGGGAAGGCGTATAGGGACATGGAGGAAGGCCAAGCAAGCAAGCCGCTGGGCAATGCTAGCGCACGAGAGGCAGGGGCAAGGAAGCGCTATTCGTGGCGTTGGTACTGGTGCTTAGGTAGGGAGGTAGGTGTATAGGTAGTGGGGTTAGAGGACGCACCATTGTCTACCGTGTAGGTGGTGAGATACTGCTTCGACTATTTGGGCCAGGACGGGTCAGCACCTCCACTAGAAAAGACCTTCAGCTGTGCGGAGCTGTGGAGGGCGCTGCTCCGACTGACCATGGTGAGCGAACTGTGGTCGTGATCGCCTTTCGTTGGCTTTGCTTGAAGCTCCGGAAGGTGGGACGGAGAGCTGGGTTGAAAGCGACGTGGGGTAGCTGTGGCTGTGGCGGAGACGAGATGCAGGTACAAAAACGGCCCCAATGAACGTGACCCACTGATGGCACACATTCCTCTATCCGGCAAATACTGTATTATCTGCGAGGTGCTTCAGCTCTGCCTCACCGAATTAAGCACACGCTAGTACATTTGTACTTTTTTTTCTTCTTCCAATAATTGGCAGAACACAAGGCGCAGTATGGAGCAAGTCGCTTTTGCTATTTTCTGCCTTCGTATTTTCAGAGAGCCTTCCTGAGAACCAGGGGCGCTAGTGTATGCACCTAGGTAGGAATAGGGACCTCTTGCTAGGGAAGCTCTGAGTCGGCTTGCTATGAAGGGCCGCCCTCTATTTACAGCAACACGCATCAATGTTTGCCCATTCTTGCCCTGGAAGTAGGGAGGGCTGAACGGCCTGGCCCCTAGCACCGCTGCTCTGCGGGTGCCTTCTCATTGACGCCCCCACTATTGCATCTATTTGATGAAAGAGATGAGCGTTGATACCGGGCTGTGGAGTATAATACACTGGGGCCGTGGTCCTCAGACGTGCCCAACACTGGCATGTCCTCTGCTGTACAGACGTAATACACTCGCTCGCCATCAAGATCCAACCCTTTGTGTCTCGTGGCTCGAGATAGCTATCTTGACCTTGGGGGCGCTGCCGAATGGATCGGCTCCGCTAGGTGGTTCGACTAGCCCCCGTCTTGGCCCCCTCGTCCTGGTCCCGTGCGGTGTGCTTCCGCGCTCGCCTCGGTTCCCTCGGCCTATACTGTATCGTTTCTCATCATTTCACGTATTGCTGGCTAAATATCAGCGCCCTGCAGTAGATGAAGGGGGCCAAAGAGGTCAAGGGGCGAGGCAAGGAGGCTAAGGGGGCCTAGAGGGGCTAGACGAGCACATACACTCCATGCAGTAAGGACACACACGATGCATCCTCTTGACCCGCCCACAGCCGGGGCATTTGCACAACGAGTTGACATCCTTGAGGGCCTTGCCCGCCAGAAGTCTTTGCCGTTTCTTCCTGTGGGATGTCTTCTTTTTGGGAACTGCGCGAAGAATGGACTCCCAGATGCCCTCGAGGATGGACCCTATCGAGGGGAGCCCGAGCTGTATCGAGGCGGGGGCGACGAGGGTAAGGGAGGGGAGGAAGGGGATCCTCAGTTGCCGAGCGAAGAGGGGAGTGAATCTAGAGGCCGAGGACGAGGAAAACGACGGGAGGGATAGTCGGGGAAGGAGGGCTGAGAGGTTGGCAGTCCGGAAGGGTACAGCCATGGCCGCCATGGTGGTTGCGAGGGCGTCGGCTTCCTTATTTGGAGTCGCCTGCCGGCCGGGGACCGCTGGGGGCTATCGTAGACGTCGTGAAGCGATGGACCGGATTGCCAATGGCCGCCGCGTTTTGCCTCAGGTTCCGTTCAAACTCCCTCTTAACGTCGCGCGAGAGGAGCGCCGTTGAGATCTTCGTCGGCCAAAAAAATTGTTAGCGCATGGAAGCTGCCGTGAGCTGCCGGGACGGCTGGGTGGTGGCCCCTGCGCATCGCCCAGCATCCCCGGGGTCTACCAGCCAATCAGGTACTGCATCGCGCACAGACGCGTACGGCCCAATCAGGAGCCCCAGATCGGCTCTCCCCCTTTCCTGGGCCGTTGCAACCCCTGCACGGAAATTATTCTCTGGCACCCGAACGAGAAGGAAGGGAGCGCCTGGGTGCTTTCCCCCAAAATTGACGAGCCACCAGCTTCCTCCCCTACGAACACTTCACCTGACGATATCCTTGATTCCCAATTGCCCAGGCCGACCGCGTTTCTTTCAAGCAACCAGCTTGCCTAGATCTACGCGCGCCTCTCCCCCTCCTCCCCCTCCTCCTCCTCTTCTCGTTCCTTATATATCCTTCTCCTTCTCACGGAGCCACCAGCCTAGCTGTTGCTGTTTCATCATTCCGACAAAATGGCCACTATGCCCCCTGCCACCATCTACCCTCAGAGCCATGTTGGCTTTGACAGCATTACCTCGCAGATCGAGCGCAAGCTCCTGAAGCGTGGGTTCCAGTTCAATGTCATCTGCGTTGGTGAGTGAAACCTGGCGCGACTCGGCCGATGGCGTCGGGATCTCGTCTCTACAAGGTGTACCCTGTTGGGTGGGCGATAAACAGGAGGGAAGGAGAGCATTGGCTGACTCGTGCGTGTTGCTTCTGCGTTTAGGCCAGACGGGTCTGGGCAAGTCGACCCTGATCAACACCATCTTTGCCTCGCACCTGATGGAGTCCAAGGGCCGCATGCACCCCGAGGAGACCATCCGCTCGACCACCGAGATTCACGCCGTCTCCCACATCATCGAGGAGAACGGTGTCCGGCTCCGGCTCAACATTGTCGATACCCCCGGCTACGGTGACCTGATTAACAACGATCGCTGCTGGGACCCCATCGTCAAGTACATCAAGGACCAGCACTCTGCCTACCTGCGGAAAGAGCTCACCGCCCAGCGCGAGCGCTACATCCAGGACACGCGCATCCACTGCTGCCTGTTCTTCATCCAGCCGTCGGGTCACTCGCTCAAGCCGATCGACATCGTCGTCCTGAAGAAGCTCTCCGACGTCGTTAACGTCGTGCCTGTTGTCGCCAAGTCCGACTCCCTGACGCTGGAGGAGCGGCAGGCCTTCAAGGAGCGCATCAAGGAGGAGTTTGCGTTCCACAACCTCAAGATGTACCCGTACGACAATGACGAGTTCGACGATGAGGAGCGGGTCATCAACACCCAGATCAAGGTAAGAACTCCTTCAGCGTATACTCTTTCCGGTTGCCCTCCGTTTCGCTAATTGACTCTGCTTCTCTCTCAGAGCCTGATCCCCTTCGCCGTTGTCGGCTCCGAGAAGTCGATCATCATCAACGGCAAGCAGGTCCCTGCGAGACAGAACCGGTGGGGCGTCATCAACGTCGAGGATGAGAACCACTGCGAGTTCGTCTACCTGCGGAACTTCCTTCTGCGGACGCACCTGCAGGATCTGATTGAGACCACGTCTCAAATCCACTACGAGACATTCCGCGCCAAGCAACTCCTGGCCCTCAAGGAGAGTAGTGCCCAGGCTGGCCATGGCAGCAGACCCATCAGCCCGTCCGCCGACCGGGAGATGAGCCGAAACTCGCAGAGGATGACGATGAACGGCTACTAATCCATCCCTTTATGGCCGTGAGACGAAAGCGAGTTACCGGTGCGGATCTGGGCAGGGGGGACTCTCTTGTCTTCTACCTATACCCTCCCCCCTTCCCAATCCGCCTGCTATCTCTCTATCTGACCGTGTACCGTGGGGTTGGCATTACGAAATAACGCGAGCTTGTAAGGGTTATTCTACCCTGGCAAGCTGAGAGGAGCACACGATGCGCTCCATTTCGGAGAAAGAAGACGGATACCGGATGATATGCGGCTAGTCATGGCAAAAGAGAAGATAAAAATCCTGTGACATGGCGTAGTCATACCCTGCTGTCCGCCGATGGGTTTCCCCCTTTCTGTCGCTTGCTTGACCTGCAGCAAACTTTACTATCAGATACTACCCCCTCGGGGGCTGGATGTTGTTCAGATAACTTTCTTGCTGCGCTTTACTTCCCTTTAGTTCTATTATTCCCCTCCCCTTTTCCCCTCTTCTGACGGACCTCTTCGCCATTGCTTTCCTATGTTCTTTTAGTCATACAGCCTACGACCACTTCTTAATCAAGAGCTAGTTTTGAGACCCTTTTTATCCGTATTGCATGTGGATCCTTCGCCGTTCGCCATCTACATCAAGATGTGCTCGAGAATCGCGATAAGTGAACGAAGCGAGCCCCCGAGTAATGGACGTGCTTTGCTTTTACGACGCTACGCTGAAAGTATAATTATTCCCCTTTTCACAGATACTCTGTTCTGGGTAGTCCATGTCCTCTTAAGTATTACGCCCGTAGCACCAGCGAGACCTATCCAAGTCGTGACTATAGGCTATTGCAATGTGCCAGCCGCCGCCGGGGCGTAGATGAATGTCTCCAGCTCACGATACGCCGTCTCTAGGTCGTCGTTGACGATGGTGCGGTCGTGGAACCCGGGCGTCTTCGCAGCCTCGAGCTCTACTTTCGCCGTCTGCAGCCGCTTCTGGATGCTCTCTTCCTTTTCGGTCCCGCGCCCGCGCAGGCGCTGCTCGAGAATTGCCTCGGACGGCGGAGCGATGAATACGTAGCGTGCGGCGATGTCGGAATTTTTGATTTGTTTGACGCCCTGGTGTGGTTTGCCGTTGTCTCCCTGTCAATGTCTTTGCGCTTGAATTGGGTCACAAGGCTGGGAGGGGGGTAGGAGGAAAGTTAGTAGACGCACCTCCACCTCGATGTCGAGCACGACTACCCGCCCCTTGGCGGTCTGATCCTTGATTCTAGAGGACGCGTGTTAGCTCTTAGCATTGCTAACCATGCTGAGAAATCTAGGGGAGGAGGGATGGGAGGTTAGATCTTAGACGAACGTCATCTTGGATGTGCCGTAACGGTTGCCTCCGAACTTAGCGTGCTGTTTCACCCAAAGGCAAAGAAGGCGAGTCAGTCAATTATTTAACCAAAGGGAGGGTAGGAAGATAGTATAACCCACCTCCACAAAGCCTTGCGCCTCGATCAGCGCCTCGAACTCGGTCATGTCTACAAAGTAGTAGTGCTCGCCGTGCGACTCGCCCTCCCTAGGCTGGCGCGTCGTGTGCGAGACGGAGAGGGTGAAGCAGTCGGGGTGTCTAACGCGGGGGGGCGCACGTTAGCTGAGGAGCCTTGTTGTCCTCGGGAAAGTAGCCTCGCTCTGTATTATGCGAAAAAGAGAGAGCGAGCGAGCGAGCGAAACTCCGTGGCTCGCGCGACGACGCACCTCTCGAACAGCAGCTTGATCAACGTCCCCTTCCCTACGCCCGATGGGCCGGATATGACGACCGGCCTCCTGTCGGTCGGAAGTCCTGTGTGTGTTTCTGGGAGGTTCGTGAATTCTACCTGTCAGTCGAAGCTGTACAGCGGAGCTCGAGAGGAGCAACAAAGGGAGAGGGCGAAGGAGGGGACGGGAACCTCCACGTACTCGAAGCCATTGCGCGGCTGGAGGGGGAAATCGCAGGACGAGGAACGGAGCGCGACGGTCGGAGAGTTCTCGTGATATGGGCGTAAGACAAATGCCGGGGGATCATGTGGAGGGAACTTGTCCGCAGCGTCGTCGCCTTTCGTCCGTTGTCTTCGCTGGGGGTGTGTTTTTTTTGTGTAGCGGTCAAGTTCGAGTCCAATCGGCCAAGTCGAAGTGCTACCCTCCAGTATTCCGATTACGCTTCCAATTGGAGAAATGGCGGGGCTTCGATTCAGGTACCGCACCGCCTATCCCCATGGGGGCGAATCACGGTAAACGCGATCCCTGTAATTACATCCATGTGTAATAATCAGGCACCTACCCAGCGTGAAACCCTGTCCACATGCTTTAAACTTTCATCTCCTCATACATTTACGCCTTACTAAAAAGAGAGGCGTTTCGTTGTCGATAATGAACGCGCCCATGTGAGTCAGCAGCAGCAGCAGTGGCTCATGTCCGCGTCCGCTGGAGAGGTCTCCGCTGGAGAGGTCTCCGCTGGAGAGCTCTCTGCTGTTGCGCGTGACGGCGCTGCCGTCTTAGCAGAGCCACGGGCGAAGCCAAAGCAGGGCCGGAGCCGAAGCTCGCCACGACGCCTACGGCCGTGGATCGCAGACATCCTGCGCGTGAAGTACTGTCCGCACAACTGTATCTTCCTCGTGGAGGGCATCGACGACAACATCAAGGTGGACGAACGCTATCGCACTGTACGACTGCTTCTTGGCGATGGCGTTCTGTGCATCCAGGCGCTCCTCAGAGGCAAGATCCATGGGCTTGTCGACCGCGGGGTCGTCTACCGGGGCTGCCACGTCCTCCTGAAGACAGTCGAGCTGCGGTCTGTCGCCCTCGGCGGGGATGGTACCGACATCGCTAAAGCAGGGGACGAGGAGGGGGGAGAGGAAGAAGTAAGGCAGGGGGAGAAAGAGAGCAAGAAGGGGGTGATGGTGTATCTGCTAGTGGACGAGCTGGTTGTTATTGGCCATGATGATGGCTATATGAATCGCGTACGGTCCCACGAGCGTCTAGTGGCAGATGCTCACGAACAGGCCGACGAGAAGGAAGGAAGAGGAGAAAAGCCGCGGCCCCTACATTTGCGGGTGCAGGCGCTTCGTTACGGGGGAGAGAGGGTGCCAGCCCCCAAGGTCATCAGCAAGCCGGCAGTAGAATCGGACGACAAGGACGACGAGGGCGAAGACGCCTTCGAGGTTATGAACGTCTCTGAGACGAAGGCGATGCAACGACGCGCAGAAATCACCGCGAATAGCAACAAACCATCGCCGGCGCCTCCCCAGACAACAGTAACGAAGCCGCGGGATGAAGCCGCTTCGCCCTTGCAATCACTCCCCTGGGCATCCGGCGATCCGACGCAGCCGCTACGGCTGACGAATTTGTGCTCGATCCCCCACCTGCCCTACAAGCAGAACTGGACGGTCAACGTGCTCGCCGTGGTGGCGTCGCTATCGGCCGTCGAGCCGTCGGCGCTGCCGCCGTACGGCCAGCGCACCGCGCGCCTGACCGACCCGTCTACCAGCAAGCGCGTCCTCCTGACCGTCTTCCTCGATCCGGCGGACTTCGCCCCCCAGGTAGGCAGCGTAGTGCTGTTCATTGGTGTCAAGAACCACCGGTTCGACGGCGGCTGTCTCAAGAAGTACGCGAGCGACAGGGCCCCGGACGGCGCGCGCTGGTGGTTCGAGGAGCCGTCGGAGCTCGGCTGGTGCGACGTCGCTGGGCTGCGCCGGTGGTGGGATGAACGGCGAGACCAGTAACTACCCGAGGCGTGTATGGAGACACCTATCAGAGCCTCCATCTATCATAGGTACTGTCGATATCATGCCATCCATCTTATTATTGCAACGGGCAAGCAAACACTATCTCAGCGGTGTCCGGAATATCTTTGCGTCTGGCGGTGCTAAAATTGCAGTGCACGTTCCGCTTAGCCAATCGACTGCGCAGACATCTTTCCGTCCCTGCCAGGTGCAAAGCCTAGAGCCATCACGTGCTTCCCCTCACAGTGCAAACAGTATTTGCATCTCCTCTAGCGGGGCTAAAATTGCAGTGAAATAGATCTATGCAAGCAATATGAGGTGGGGTCTGGGGTCAACGGTTACCATTGAGCACCACATCACCACGAACGACAGCCCACCCAATTTCGAGAACCATCACGTGCTCTCCCGCAATTTTGGCGTTGTCCCGCCAGCAGCACCAATCCCGCCCGCTTCTGCTCGACTGTGGATGTTCCGTCATCGTTGTAGCAGTCCATGCCACCACCACTTCCACTCCCCAGCAATAAAAGAACTCACTCCTAGGTACCTACGATAGGTATTCATACGAGTTTTCCAAGCACATTCATTGCATTCTCCGTTATTTATTAATCGGTGACGCGCCTCTAAATATCCACACTAGGATAAATCCGAGCGATACGCAGGGAAAGAAAAGATGCCCACGACGCGCAAATCCTCATCGGGCCCTAATCGCCGCTCGGCTTCTGCCGGCGGTGGAGGCCGACAATCGACGCTGAGCTTCAACCACCGTGTTACCAAGGCCGTCCCCAAGTCTGCGAAAGAGGCGGTCGTCCAGCCGCACCACCCGGCGAAGCCGTCCCCGCTCGGGAAATCGGCAACACAGCACGATGAGGACGACGACGACGTAACCGCTGCCGTCAAGACCGAAATCGAGCCCACCGAGCCCGTGGTGGAGGACGATGAGGAGGCGGTGGAAGACACGGTGGAGCACGAGGAAGCGCACGACTCGGAGATACAGGCGGTGCCGGTGAAGACGGAGGCCGAGACTACCGCCGAGAAGGTCTCAGACGCCCAGATCGGCCGGTACTGGCGGGGGATCGAGGCGCAGCGTATCTCGAAGCGGGTGCACCAGGAGGGACTGAGCGTCTCGGAGAAGGTGCTCCAGTATTTCGATGTCAGCTCGCAGTACGGGGTAAGTTTTGCGCGGACGCCTGACGCTCTCCTCCCTCTGTAATTGATTACGTGATAACTAACAAAGGCTTCGCGAAATCACAAACAGCCCTGCATTGGAATGCCGCGCATGAAGCGCTGGATGCGCGCCGAGAGGCTGGGACTCAACCCGCCGATCGAGGTCCTCGCCGTGCTGCTCAGGGAGGAGGCCAAGGGGACCGAGGGCATCGAGCACGCGCACATGGACGAACTCCTGAACTCGACGGCCGTAGGGGCTTGAGCGCCTCGTAGGCCTACGTTCTTATTTTCTTCTTGCGTTGCTTTATCTACCTTGCTGATGGAGATGGGCTGTCATTATGGCTACGGTTGTTACTCGGTAAAAGGGGCTGTAGGATAAGGAGGGCGCCGGCGTTTATGGCGCGCGTGACGGATATGCTGCGTGGGACTCCTGACTTCGTCCACCACTTGCTGTGTTGGCACGAGATTAAAACGAACAGGGTTGCAGAGGGAACAGTCACGCTGCGACTGCTTCCAAAAAGTGCTCCGAGTCCTTCAATGCATCAACGTTTATCAATACCAAATACTTCTTGTCCTGTGGTGTGGTATCGGCTCTTGTCCGGCCGCTTCCATCTCCTTCATTATATCGTACAGGAAGAAGTCGATCAGAACAGCATTGATCTTTGCATCTGGGTGTTGACGCATGATCTCCCTCCGGATGAGTTCAACGCACCAAATACTGCAGGCTGCTCCAATTTGTCAACCACCGAGTTGCCCATCTTTGGGTCCATAGGGAAAAATCGTCACGACGCAGCACGGATATTATCATCAAGGTGGGAGATAGGAAGACAGGGATTATACGTACCTCGTAGCTGGAGCTCCCAGCTGCTACCGCTCTCGAGGAGCTTCTTCTGCCGCACGGCAGCGTCGAGCGGCGGGCTGTAGACGAGACAGCCCATGGCGTTAAGCACCTGCGGCACGCGGTAATCGGCAAACATAGTGAGCTTATCAATGTCGCGGAAGGCACCGTAACCCTCGCCCTGGAAGCAGGCCCAGACATCCGCCGTCAGGATCTGTGCGCGCTTGAGGAAGCGCACAGGCTTCCGCCCTCGCCCTTCGAAGGCGAACTCGTCCCTAAAGCAGGCGAAGTCTTTGGCGAGGAGGTTGACTAGGCCCGCCGCCGAGCCTTTCGCGGCTGCGACGACATTTGCGAAGCTGCACTGGTATTTCTATCGGATGGAAGTGTTAGGTAGAGGAAACCGGATCGGGTCATTGCAAACGGCATGCACGAGAGACATACCTCATACAATACCTTGCCGGCTTCGCGCAGACAATCTAGCCTCTCCTGCAGCAGGGGTATCTCTTCTTCTGTCGTCGAGCGGAAGACGTGCTTGAGCGCGTCGAGGGTGCACTCGTCTTCGCTCTGCCAGAAGTCCGAGCTGGTGATGGGGATACCTTCCGCGGATCTCAGCAACTTACGTCATCTCAAACAGCCGGCCGGCCTGCGTCGGGCGCGGTAGAGATAACGATACGCGTTTAGAGAAAATGGTCAGCGCCTACCCTCATCAAGCGCTCGCTGCAGCGAGGCGACCAAGCTGTAGTAGCCGGTCCATCGCTTGTCCCGGTAGGACACGGCAAAGCGCTTCTCGTCGGGCAGCTCCGACCAGAAGGAGAAGTTCAGGAGGTCCATGGTGAAAATGAAGGACAGCGCGTCCTCGTCGTCCCCGCCCTTTGGCGTGGGATGCAGCTCATGCTCCGACCAGGTCGCAGTGGAATAGTTGCGCTGCTGCATCTGCGCGTAGATGGCCGCGGCGGCGTTCTTGCTCGAACGCATGTCTAGGGCAACATCGATGGAGTTGTCGTACACATACTCGGCACCCTCCAGGACGCCCGTTTCCGGATCCTCGCTGACTGTGAGCTTTCCCTGGAGGTGCTGGCGGAGGAGCTCCAGGAGCTCGAGGTCGGCCTCATCGTCAGACATTGCCGCGGCTGCTGCTGCCGATGGGGCTTTGAGGTTTTCACAGGCCTTGTTCGGTAGTGGAGATGACGACGACGGTCGGCAGGCAGCGCTATGGCTCTGGCTGACGACGTAATGCACGACCGGAGGTGCGTGTGTGCCGGTAGGTAGCCGACTGGCACAACGCGAGGCTATGGTGCCCCTCGGCTGGGCGGTAATGGGGTAATACAGTCCTTGCGGGATGCGCCTGCCCGAAGGCCGCGGAGGCATGCACTAAGGAGAATGGGTAGGAGGGTGAGCGTGTGGTGAGAATAGATTGAAGAGGTGTAGAGATAAAGAGCACCTGAGTCGGAAAGTCAGGGTTACTGAAAAGGGGGAAAAAAAAAGAGACGCCCGCTGGATACCTACCTGTACCTTATCTCGAACGCTCGACATGAATCACTGCTACGTTCCTTCTCAGTTTTCCCAATATATCCGCGGCGCTGCAGAGCTCCCAATTATGGAGGATCAGCGCTGTTGCCGCGTTTGTTACAGCGGGTTGGGCTCTGGAGCTCTCGAAAGGCAGCCAATTGCGTCAGCGCTTGGGCCACCACTCAGCAATTCACTTCTGCTGCGGACCCTGTCACCGCCCTAGAGCGCTATTCGCCAGGCCCGGCGCCGCAACGCATCCCCGTCGCCGCGGAATGCGAGGCCGTTCCAATCACCTACCGGCGCAGGGGCCCCTGTAGCAACCCGCTTCTCGCTTTAAGGCTGCTGAGCGCAACGCCGGGCGGCACCCACCATTAATCACCACCAACACCGGGCGCCGCCAACTTTTTTGCTGGACACGCCGGGACGGACTTCACCTTATAAGCGGCCTGCATTCCCGTCTAGTCATCCTCCTCGCCTTTCCGCCTAGGCTTAGGACAGCGACAATTGACGCGCCCGCAACACCGACCGCAACGCGACTCTCGGCGCAAGAGCGCCAGAAAACCAGCCTTCGCAACGACACAAGCAGTTAACTGAGCTCTGGCGGCAAGCAGCAGCATGGACGCTGCGCTGGTGCAACAGGCAGCGGCTGTCCCACGGCGGGCTGCAGCTGCGCCGGCTCCGCCTGCCCTCACTCCCGCCCGCGACCGCGATAGCTTCAACGCCCAATCTCTGGGCCGAGCACTAAACGCGCACGTTAAGCAGGTGCGTAAGAGGAGGCTGCGCTTGCCTATGCTTCAGTTGTCCGCTAGGCGTTTTGTTACCTGGGGGGGGGGGGGGATGCATGGAGCCTCCCTGTCCGGCTTTTCACCACACTCGATCCTACCTACCTGTTCTTCCCCTCGGCCCCTCCTTGTGCTTAGCCTCTGTCCTTAGCTCGCTCCTTCAGTTCCTCCTTCCTTCCCTCCAGAGCCTCCAGAACCTCTAGGATCTCCAGAGCCCTCCAACGCTTGCTTCACTTACTAGTCCTCGATCGTCGCTACTTCTCGACATGGCTTCGATAGAGCCGCCGGGTAGCTTTCTGAAGCTGACTATGATCTCACAGGCGCGTGTCCTGATGGTGGGCGCTGGCGGCATTGGCTGCGAACTGCTAAAAAACCTCGTCCTGACGGGCTTTGGCGAGGTCCACATTGTCGACCTCGACACGATCGATCTGAGCAACCTCAACCGGCAGTTCCTCTTCCGACACGAGCACATCAAGAAGTCGAAGGCCTTAGTAAGGATAACACGCAAACGAGGGCACATCGGGAGTATCGTGCGCATCGGGAACGTGGGATTGGGCACAAAGGCGTATTTGCTAACGATTTGACTGCTCGACATGCTAGGTGGCCAAGGAAGCGGCGCAGAAGTTCAACCCGAACGTCAAGATCATTGCGCACCATGCGAACATCAAAGAGGCTCAGTTCAACATCGACTGGTTCCGAGGGTTCAGGATCGTTTTTAACGCCTTGGATAACCTGGATGCACGACGGCATGTGAACAAGATGTGCCTGGCGGCCGACGTGCCCCTGATCGAGAGTGGAACGACGGGCTTCAACGGGCAGGTCCAAGTCATCAAGAAAGGCGTTACGGCTTGCTACGACTGCCTCCCCAAGGAAACGCCCAAGACGTATCCCGTGTGCACCATCCGCAGCACGCCGAGCCAGCCTATCCACTGTATCGTCTGGGCGAAGAGTTACCTCCTGAACGAGATGTTCGGGACGAGCGAGGACGAGTCCGCGTTCGACCACTCCGTCGACCACGAGAACGCCAAAGAGATCGAAGAGCTCCGGAAAGAGTCGGCGGCTCTGAGAGCGATCCGCCAGTCGGTGGGCACGGAGGAGTTCCCCCAGCTGCTCTTCGATAAGGTTTTCAACTCGGACATTACACGGCTGCGGTCGATGGCGGATATGTGGAAATCGAGAAAGCCGCCGGAGCCGCTCGAATACGAGACCGTTATGGCTCGGGCTGCTGAAGGGGCCCTGGCCTCGAAACAAGAGATCCTACAAGCCGGACAGAAGGTCTGGTCGCTAGAAGAGAACCTCGTGGTCTTCAACGACAGCCTTGACCGGCTAGGCAAGCGCGTGGCCGAGATGAAGAAGGTTCAGAACGGTACGGGTCCCGAACCCGTCATCGAGTTTGACAAGGACGACGACGACACGCTCGACTTCGTCGCTGCTAGCGCCAATATTCGCTCTACGCTTTTTGGCATCGACCGCAAGTCGCGCTTCGACATCAAGCAGATGGCCGGCAACATCATACCGGCCATTGCTACCACAAACGCCATCGTTGCCGGCCTCTGCGTGCTGCAGGCCTTCAAGGTCTTGAGGGGGGAGTTCAACTCCGCGAAGGAGGTGGGTCCTCCCCGGCAACGACCGAACCAGTCCATGTCCGATAATCAAGATCAACTATGGAGCTAACTGTTGTTGTCTACCTTAGGTCTTCTTGACGCCGTTCGCTACGGCGCGATTGCTGGGGACGGACAGGGCCAGGGAACCGAACCCTGGCTGCCCCGTGTGCAGTGTGTATCAGACTAGCGCCTTCGTGGACTTGTCGCGCGCCACGCTCAATGACTTGGTGGAGGATTTCGTCAAACTGGAGCTCGGCTTTGGCGAGAGGGACTTCGTGGTCAGCAACGACGTCGGCCTCCTGTACGACGCCGATGAGACCGAGAACCTAAACAAGAAGCTGAGTGAACTTGGTATGGGCGTTTACCGGGGAGGGGCTCTCCTGTTCTCTTTCTATTTTCGATCACCTAGCTGACGTACATCATAGGTATAACACCAAGCAGCTTTGTCACTATCATCGATGAGGACGACGACGAGCCGTTCGTCAACGTCGTCATTAACATCCAGGAAGCGTATGTATTAGAGGTATCAGTACATTTTGCCGCCGAATCTAGCTAACAAGGCCACATCTCTAGCGGAGAAGAGCTTGCCGACAAGCCTATCAGGGGCCCCAACACGGACAAGAAGCTGGACATCCCTAAAAAGCCGAAGAAGGAGCTGCCGCCGCCGCCGGTCGTAGAGGCGACGGCTGCCCCACCTACGACGAACGGGAAGCACAAGCTCGACGATGACGTGGTTATTCTGCCATCGAAACGCGTGCGGAGTGACGGAGATGATGCACAGGAGGTGCCCCAGGCCAAGAAGTCGAAATTAGTGCCTGCGACGAACGGTGGCGTCGAGGCCGACAACAGCGTGATCTTGGTGGAGGATGCGTCTTCTACCGGCCCGATTCTGATCGAGGATGACTGATTCTGCCTAGGACTTGCACCTCCTCACAATCCCGCACCAAGACCACCGTCAAGGTTGAGTACACAGTTATTGGCATACTCGTTCGTCGCTAAGAAGAAGGCGGCGTCCGCGACTTCGTCGGGCGTGCCAAATCGCCCAACCGGTATCTTTGCTATCAAGCTTTGGCGTTCCTCCGTCTGTAGATCTGCCATATGCCCCGTGATGTGTTTTGTATGTTAGCTGGGGCCTCGGTCCCATATCTTTGTACGATTAACTGTGGTGGATGTTTAGGGAGAAGGGTCTCTTTCTTTCTTTCTGCGGTTAGGTAAACGGACGGGGGTTGGACCACAAGATAGACTTCTCCGGCTTGGTAAGTATCGGAGGAAAGAAAGAGGTAGTGAGGTTTGGACATGCGGGCGTAGGTATGGTAGATGGAACAGGATTGATGGTCAGGGCAAGGCAATCTTTTTCAGATACCGCAACCAGGTATTCTCGCCGAAATACAACAAGACGAAACAAAAGACAGAATGGAAGATGGTGCTTCATCACTCGGTCCTTACTTACCGCTGGTCATGTCTGTGTCGATGTAGCCAGGAAGGATGACGTTGGCGCGGATGCCTCTTGATGCGGCCTCACAGGCGATGGCTCTGGTGAAAGCTAAGGGTGAGTGAATGTTTGTCAGTTGGATTGGATTTGATCTTTCAATTCCCCGTCCTCCCTCTCGGTTTGGAGCTGAGGACGGTGGGCATATAAGGGGAGGGGTGGGGACCATCATACCCACGACGCCGGCCTTGGATGCCGCGTACACCGACGCCCCCTGGCCGCCGCGTGTGGCGAGGAGGCTCGCGATGTTGACGATGCAGTTCGTAGGAACATGATTGTTTCCTTGCACCAAGTGTGCTTGATCCAGTTATCCAGCTGGGAACTAGAAGTATAAGGGCGGACGGGCAGACAAACGCACAACTTACCCTCCCCACCTTTGGACTGCTGCGCCCTCCTGGACGTCCGCTCCCGGATCCACGCTCGAATGACGTACTTGGAGCCTATAATGGTGGCCGTCAGGTTGGTCTCGATGAGGCCTGCGATGGCGGCGTCGTCGGTGGTGGCGAGCAGCGAGTTTTGCGACACGCCGGCGGCGTTGATGAGCATGTCGGGTTTCTTCTTTCGGGAGATCCCCCACCCATTCCCTCGTTTTCTTTTAGCCCTTTTTCCCCCCCCCTATTTTCATTTTTTGATCACGAGCTGCGTCCCGTCGTGGGAACAGAGAGTAGTTCGACGTACCGCTTTGCTCACCAGCGCCTCCCACACGCGGGGATCACGCACGTCCCCGGCGAGGAAGTCGTGCTTCTTGTTGTGCTCCGCCGACGCGGGCGCGGGAGGCAGCCTCTGGAGCGCGTGCTGCAGACGGGCCTCGTCGCGGCCGACGAGGGTGCAGGCGGCGCCGTCCCGGGCGAATCGCCGTGCTACGGCCAATCCGATGCCGCGACTGCCGCCCGTGATGGCGACGGTACAGCCGGCGAGGCTGAAGGGGGCTGCCATGGGTGGGTGGATGCCGAGCTTGCAGGGCTCTCTCTTTTGGGCTTGTCTTGAAAGTATCAAGAAGTGGATTTGAAAGTAGGTAGCTTCTGTGGAACTGTCCTTGGCTACCTGGAATCCAGCTTGCTGTGGCTTATCCTTCCACACAGCACATGGAGCCTATAGAAATTCCATGTTAGAAAGTACCTACCTGTCTGTACAAGGTACCAAAGACACCCTGCGCGCCTGAGAAGCAACTGGATGGATTCGTCCATGTGAAAGATGGGGGGGCTGCAGCAGGTTGCCTTTGTGCTGTGGCCAATCGGCCGCCTGCGATGGGAGCCCACCAGCGCAGGGGCCGGAGCCTGCTGGGCTGGAATGGGGCCGCTTAAAATGGTCCCCTACTGGATTTTAGGGGGCCAGCGCCGAGCCAAGCCTGTTAGCGAAGGACAGCACCGCCGAGAGAGACATCTGCTCGGGGCTCCATTGCGCCCAATCTACCAGGGCTGCCCTGCTAAACTCGACTGACATTTATCAGTACCAGCGATACGCAAAATACGAACACGCCAATCTCACCTTACTTTTCCCCTCCTCCTCTTCCTCCTTGATCTCACCTCTCCGCCCCTCGATCCGTGCCTCAATGCTAGCCGCTCCGACGCGGCTGCCGCATTGTCGTCCTCGTCGTATCCCCGTCTTCGTCGCCCGTCGTCCGCCGCTTGCTGGATGTCGCCGAGACACGCCCCGCGCCCATGAGTCGACCGCTGGACAGCTCTAGCTTCGGCTCGGAGCTCAAGTCGCCTTTCCCCGACCTCGTTGCGCCCCCAGCGCCGGATCTGTCGGCCCCGGTCGGGGAGAAACCAGCGGAGAAGGCAGATGGGGTAAGGGCGGCGTCAGACACAGCGCCACCTGGCGGGCTGGCGGTTGTGGATGCGGGGCTGAGGAGTCTGGATCACTGTACGTTGCCCGCCTTTTTCTTTGGGGGACGACGAGGGCGAGGGCGAGGGCGAGGACGGAGATGAGGAATCGAGCTTGCTGGTTGCGCCGTCGCTCATTGCAGTTCTGCGGGGGCCGATCCCGACCGGGCACAAAGCCATTGTGACCGGGGCGCACACCTCCCTTCTCCAGCCAGACAAGTCGAGGACAGACAGAAGAGTGCTAATTGCAACCTGTGGGTGTGTGTGAACCAATGCAGACAAGCGGGCGCTTCCCAAATGGCGGTACAACCTGCGGCGGCGCCTGCTGCCCCTGATCCGGTGGGAGACGCCCTATCTGGCCTACTTCCAGAGCGCGACACGGTCGCCCGCCCTCGATAGCTACTTCGCCATCACTGCCAACCTTGGCACCCATACTTTCTTCATGATTGGCCTGCCCATCCTCTTCTGGCTGGGCTTCGCAGACTTTGGGAAGGGGTACGCCTCAATCCAGCTCTTTTGGTTAGCTCTTGGCTTGTGGCCCTCTACTGACCTGCTGTGTTTCTCCTCCAGGTTGGTGCATATCCTTGCCTCCGGGGTGTTCTTCACCGGCTTCATCAAAGACATGTGCTCCTTGCCGCGACCGCTATCCCCTCCCCTCCAGCGGATCACCATGTCCGGTTCGGTAGCCCTCGAATACGGCTTCCCGTCGACCCACTCGACTAACGCCGTCTCCGTCGCCGTCTACGCTCTCCTGATGTTGCGCGACTCGAGCTTCCAGCCGGGCACCCGCTTCATGCTGGAGTGCCTCAGCTACTTCTACGCCGTGTCCATCGTCGTTGGCCGGCTGTACTGCGGCATGCACGGCTTTGTGGACGTGGTCTTTGGCGGCCTCCTGGGCGCCGCTATCACCCTCGCCGAGTTCCACTACGGCCCGGTATGGGAGGCCTACCTGCGCGAGAGCTCGTGGGCCGTACCGCTGGCGGCCACGGTGCTCGTCGTGGTGCTGGTGCGCGTGCACCCGGAGCCCGCCGACGACTGCCCCTGCTTCGACGACTCGGTCGCCTTTGCCGGCGTCGTCATCGGCCTCGAGATCGGCACCTGGCACTTTGCCTGGGCGGGCCCCCGCTTCAGCCTCGCCGCGCTAGGCTGGCCCAACATGGTTGCCCGTATCGTCCTGGGCGTGCTGGTCATCTTTGCCTGGCGCGAGGTCATGAAGCCGACGCTGCTCAAGGCCCTGCCGCACCTGTTCCGCATCATCGAGACGCACGGGCTCAACCTCCCCCGCCGCTTCTTCGTCCAGGCGAGCGAGTACGAGGACATCCCCGAGGTGCACCGCCTCCGGACCGATAACGTCATCCCCAGCGTCAGCGACTTCCCCAACATCGTGCGGAACATCAAGAACGCCCGCCGGGGCCGCTCTGTCAGCATCGGGCCCCAGAGCGCGGCGGATGCCTACGAGACGCTCGCCTACAGGGAGAGGCGGAGGCGCGAGAGCATGGAGAGCGCCAATGGCGCCGCTCCGCGGCCGAACAGCATCCATGCCGGGACTGGTGGCAGGGGCGCGGGTGCCGGGGCCGGGGCTGGGGCTGCGACGACGGCAGCGGCCGGGACGGACAATAGCAAGGGCGGCAACGCGGACGGGAGCGTGCCTTCCTTCACGTTCGGCGCGGACGGAGATGGCGGGAGCTGGTCCACAGCCTCGGGTGTCCAGAACAGCACCCACCGGCACAACCTGTTCAACCCGATGGCGCGCTCGTTGGCCAAGTACGAGATGCAGATGGGCGAGGGCACCGTCATCGAGACGCCCGCCGCGTCGCCCGGGTGGGCGGCCGACGGCACAGAGATCAAGGAGCCCGAGCTGTACATCGGCCGACAGGACGAGCTCGGCGAGAAGGAGATGTTTGAAAAGCTCGCCAAGCCCCGCGTCCGGTACGACGTCGAAGTAGTCACGAAGCTCATTGTTTACTCTGGTAAGCTACTTCCTCTCTTCCGTGGGTGACAAGTTCAAGGGATGTGCTGTGCTAACCAGGCGGGCGGGGGTGGCACACAGGCATTGCATTATTAGGCGTTGATTTGATCCCCATCCTGTTTGAGTTTGTGGGATTAGGGGCGGAGCATCTGGGTGTGCGGTGAAACATAGGTGTGCAAGTTTGTTACTTCGGTATTGGTAGAGAGTTTTCATTCTACCTCTTCTTCGCTTCTTTTTTTCTCTTCTCTAGGGACCTTAGGGAGGCCAGATATGTACCTGGGTGGTATAGTAGCTGCTAGGCGGTGGTTTCACTGGGAATGTATCATGTGTGTGACTGGCTGGGTCGGCTGTGCAAAGGCAGGTTGGCTTTCACCATCAGTGTTTAGATGTTCTGTGTTACATATTCTGACAATATACTGTTTCGGCTGTACATAAGGCTATACGAACGGAGCTACCTACGTACGTAGGTTATCGAAGGTGCTGAGTCAGCGAGCCTCGTGTTTAGTTAGCTGCTGAAATGGATTTTGATGCACAAGTTTCCTTCCATTCTAGATACTAAAGCCTGCCTACCTATCTCGTATTTAAATGTTCCATCCTTTTCCCTGCTCGCCCTAAAATTCCACGACTAACTTGGCTCCCTTTCATGGTCGGGAAGGCTCACAATTAACCTCTCCCGCTCTCGGCGCCCCAGCCCAGCTCACCCCGACCCTTCCCTATTAAAGCGGCTCGTCTTGCCGTTTTCCCTCCTCGCTCAACACTCCTTTCTTCCCGCCACGTCGATCCTGCATGCGAGCCGAGCAGCTCCTCAAGGCCGCTGGGGCCGCTCTGCTTGTCGTGAAAAGTACGGTGGCGGCCGCTATGGACGGCGGCGCCGGCCCGACTGTGCGATGATTTCCCCGTGGCTGGGCCGGGCACATCGTGGCTGTACTGCGCCGCAGGATAAAGATGAGTGTGGAGGAAATAGAATCTACGTCTGTACGTAGTACTTACGTGCGGGTGCCTGATATATATGTGTCTCGGGCAAGATACGAAACCCTGGACAGCTATATACTGTTCTTCAAGTGCAAACCCCGATCGTGTTCCTCTCATGACGCGCATCCCCCGCCTGAAAAAAATCGGATTTCTAGGGTGGGCTAGGACAGTAGGGGTTCGTATTGCATCCTCCTCTCTGTTTTTAGAGGGGAGATCTCCCCGTAAAATGGAAGTGATATACGGTGTACTGTTACCGAAAGTACCCTGTGAAGCCGAACTACTTGGTACCAGGGTGGGTATTGTGTTACTCGCAACAAGTCTAAGTTCGCTATGATGGATGATGGTATGGCTACAGTACCGTTTGCTTCGCAGAGTATAGTTTGACAAAAGGATTGTGAGCAGCTCCGTTCTTACAAATATGCCAATTTTTCCCTTTGAAAGTATTTTTGCTTGATTAGGGGAGAGAAAGAGTGAACACCTACCCAAGGCCGATTAAGTAGTGCGGGCTTTGGCGGATAAGTCTTGGGCTAAAGCGATTGGCAGCCTTGACTCCTCGTCCACCTGGACCATCTTGTTCGAGCCTGTCCCGCTCGTGGCCCTGAGACCGGTAATCGATATGAAGTTGGAAAGTTTGAGCTGTTGTTGATGTAGGGTATTTATACCTGTGGCTAGTTAGGAGGTAACGTTACTCTGTCCATACGTCTTGCAAGGCCGGACCAGGTTCTCTAGATTTTCTCCCTATTCCTCCGCAAGTTACTTATTTTCTCTCATTTTAATGACGGTGCTTTCTGTCAAGCTTCTTGCTCAGGTACGCAGTACTAGGAGGAACTACTGACGGAGAGAAAAAGGAAGACAAGAAATGGAATAAAACGGGAAGAACAGAGAAGTCAAAAGAGAGGAGATCCACTAATCCCACCGTTATCTAGTCCATCTAGTAAAATCTAGATAGGATGTCGTCCAAATCCGGGAAGTCTCACACTATGTCGCGTTAACCGCTGATCTGAAAAGGAGTTCCCTCAGCACTCAGCTAAAGATTAACGGCTCCCTCTCTGCTCCTTCATAAGTTATCATGCCACGCAGCCCCGCCCTCCCGACACCCCATCGAGATTGTCGAAGACGCTGCCCTCCTCCTCGATATGTTGATTAATGGCTCCGAAGACCGGTCATAATTGTTAAGGACGCTTTTGTCCTCGGTGTGTCGGTTGCCAACTAGTAACTCTAACAACTAGCGGCTGTTGGGTTACGCGGAGTTTCTCTCAACGCGTGCGGTTTTTTTTTTCCGGTATCGCTGATGTTCTTTATCGAGCCAGCCGGACCGTCTTAGCCTCTGCTTTAGTTCGAGACTATTCTCTTCTGCTTGGCAGCCATCCCTTTCTCCAAGCATGCGAAGCCAGGATGGATACTTCTTAGCTGAAATAGGCTTAATAACAGGAAGACTCCTGTCGTGAAATAATAATTTAGCTGTTAGCGCCTGAGCGGATAGATGTGGGTGGCTCTTATATAATTATGGAGCTGCGTAAAGACTGGGAGTTAGACGGGGCTTTACTGACCAAGGGTTGCATCAACCCCATGCTTTTGCTTTCTTCCGGGCTTCTTCCATCTTTTTGATACACATCGTTGTGATGCCGACATTGCTCTGTTGATCATCTCTCAACCCCCCCCCATCCCCTTCTTTGAGGGACGCCTTCGTCGGGCTTCATCTTGCGGTGGTAGTGTTAGCTATACCGAGCCGGATGCGGCACAAGTCTCAGGCGAGGCTATGTTGGCAGAAGGACCGGTATCTGCTAGATGAATAGGTAATATTGGTATCTCTTCGGGGAAGACGCGAGGCAGGCAATAGCTGGGCCATAATAACAACAAAGGTCGCTGACCCATCCCCAATCCCGAAGAGAAAGCGCGCGGTGGTAAGGGCGTAGTTGAAGAATCAGGAACGAGAAGAGGACAGCGCACCCTTCAGGATGCGAGGGAACATGCAACGATTTGATGAACGTGGTGCAAGCCACCACTAAATTTTGGGGTTCCTTGACCAAGATGCAGTGTAGTCTAGGTATGAGAGGAAAGGGAGGTGCAGACAAAAAGAGTTAGATCGAGAGTTGGCTGATGAAGTACTGTTTGGGAATATAAAGGAAAGGAAGTGGGTTAGAAATTCATATTTGGCTGGCTTTCAGGTGACCTGATGGAGGATCTTCAAAGATTTCAAATAGTGTAGTGGGGTAAGCACGTGCTATGATGCCGCGTAGTTTTTTGAGATGGCCATTTGGGTTCACCTTTCAAGAACACTGCTACCTCACAAGGATGTCGATCCCCTTTTCTATCAACTCTGAACACAATCCTCTCTTGACCCCGGCAATTTATAAGGACCTACAGCTTGGGGGGCAGAAGACTAGGACCGCCCTCCTCATTGAGATCTGCCGTACCTTCTTCCTATACCTAGGTACCTAGGGACCTGCCTTATAGGAAGTAGATCAGACAATAAACCATCGCCCGTCCTTGATGTAGGTCCCCACCTTCCTGATCTCAACCATATCGCCCGCTTCGGTATCTTTGGGAATAAAGTGATCCTCGTCGTGATCGCCAATGTCAAGATCACCCAGCACGGATCCCCAGTCTGAGAGTTCGTCTGCCGCAGTTCCATGGTCGGGCTTTGGATCGCTCGTTGAGAAAGGGAATGGTTGATTGTCCAGGTGTGCTGCGCGTGGCATTATGCCGTAGGTTAGCTGACAATCCCAGAATGAGGTGGGCAGGGTGACGTACCGTATCGGCCACCCTCGTCAGGATCTACCTCAAGACCGCCAATGGCATAATCGCTCTTCGAGCCTTTGGTCCTCAGCTCGAGGTAATCCGAGTCGAGGTAATCACTGTCGGATCCTCCTCCTTCGGAATCATAGTCTCCGGAGCCGTCGGACTCGGCCTCGTCGCTGTCCAAGTTCGAGTCCGCGGGGCTGTTTCGGAGCACCGACAAAGGGTCGAGCACGGTCACGCTGGCGAGGCACGCGTGCTGGACCTGAACCCAACCGGACGACGAGTTTCGGACGTATCCGATCAGGGCGTCCATCACGGCGCCGCTGCCTTCCGATCTCTCGTAGAGGCCTTCGAACCAGGTTTCCAACTCTGGTGGCGTCCTCGGGGTTTTGCCCTTCTGCCCGCGGGCGGCGAAATTTTTGGCAACGTTCGTGGCGGACTGTTCCAGGATGATGCCGTATTCGGTGTTCGGCCTCCAGGCGAACCGAGGTGGGTAGTCACTGCCCGGCTGGACCACGGCGATCTTCAGCTCGAGCGCGTGACCGTTGGCCTGAGGAACGGCCACGGTCAAGGGCGACGACGAGCCCGCGGATACGCTCCTGGAGGTGGTGACGACAAAGCCGTTGGCCCATACGCGGAGTCCGCGGCCGTCCTTGTCGAGGATCGCGGGCTCGCCGCGGACATTCCTCACGAACCCGCGGCGGGGGATACCCAGGAAGGTGGCGGGTGCCCATCGGAAGCCGTCCTCGTTCAGGCGCCGGTGCGCGTTGAAGATGATATCGGAGGGAAAGACTTTGACCATGCCGAGGAACTTTTTCATCCGCCTCTGGGCGAGGTCGAGGTCGGGAACGGGCTCGCTGTCGTCGAGGCGGTACTCCTTACGCATCTCCGCCTCCAGGGCCTGGAGAGGCGCGAGATTCAGACCGATCAGCGTGCCGAAGCAGATGGTCTCGTCGCTCCGCCAGGACGTCGAGCGCGTCTGCAGGATGCTGATGGCGGGCGCGAGCGGGCCGGAGCGCGCGCTGATATCGCCCATTTCCGAGAAGAGGTCGTCGCGCAAGAAGTCTCTGAGGATGACGAACTCGCCCATGGCCGAGACGCCGGCCTCCTTGGGGAACGTAACGCAGTGGCCCCTCTCGATGGACTTCTCCACACCGGGGAATTCGGACCTGTCGTTGTTGACTGCCTTGTCCGCAAACTGCAGCATGATGACCTGGGCCAGCAGGCCCTCCTGGCAGGTCCAGAGCCGCCGGTTCCAGTTTGCGAGGTACAGGGCGAGGCCCCTCTCGCTCTCGCTGTCCGTCGTGGCGACGGCCTCGAGCGTCGAGGACAAGACGAGCGTGGCCGACGCGGCCTTGTACGTGTCTGCCATTTTCCGGATGGCCTCCCGCCTCACCGGCCGCATCTCGCTGCCCACGGGGACGCAGAGGGTGTCCAGCCAGAAATGCTGCGGCGCGCCCTTGACGTCTGGCGACCTGGCGACCTCGCGCACCAAGTTCTGGATCCGGTCGAGCTGGCATTCGAGCAGCGCGTTGTCTTCCAGGTTCCCGATGCCGTCGCTCCATCTGCAAGCGGGATGAGTCGTGGGCGGTAACGGAAAGGGGAGGGGGGAGGGGGATGCTGCTTACACGTGAGAGATGGTCACGAAGGGCGGATCCGAGACGCCTCGCTTGAGCATGCGCGCCGACGCGACGTCGAGCCGCTTCCTCTGCGAGTCCCATCGGAAGACGGGCACGTATCCGGGTCTCTGGATGATCTTGACGACGGAGGCGACGTCTGCTCGCACCGCCCCGCGACAGTCGCCCTTGCCTCGGACGTGCCTCTGCTCGTAGGTGTCCCGGTCGACGTTGCGGGCGGTGCACTCGTTCTCGGTGCAGTTGTGGTGCGAGATGTGGTCCTCGGCGCGCTTCATGCGGGTGAGGTAGTAGTGCCCGTCGATGCCGATGTCGGTCATGCTGCGCGCGACGTCCATGGGGCACCAGCCGTTGGCGAGCAGGCGTCGCTTGAGCAGGCGCGAGGCGCCCCAGTGGTTGCCCGTGCGGCGGATATCGTAGTACGAGATCATGGCCTGGGTGAGCGTGTGGCCCAGCGCGATGATGGACACCCAGGTCAGCTCCGTCACGGGCGAGCGGCTGTTGCCCCCCTGCTGGGTGGCGCGGACGCCGCGGTAGGGCAGGCAGTAGACGTCGACGAAGTCGGACACGCGCTTGAGGATGGTGGCCGTCTTCATGGCCCACTCGATGTGGGTTTGGGTGGCCTTGCCGCCGAGCTGCTGCACCTTCCGGCGCCACTGGCGGATGAAATGGGGCAGCCGCTCGGTGGACACGAACCTGCCGGTGGCGTCGAGGAAGTCCGACTGCTGCGCCTTGACGCCGGAGATGGCCAGCACCTCGACGGCACAGCCGAAGAACAGCCAGTTCTGGAAGAACGACTGCACCTCGTCGTGAGACCGTCTGCCGAACGAGTTACGCCCCTCGACGTCTTGCGGGGTCCACCGCATACGGGCCGGGTAGCCCTCGAAGTTGCCAGAGCCCCGGGCGTACGGCCCGATCGTGAGATTCGGGATTTGGATGTGGGCCTTGCCCTTGGGTAGGGGGAAGTGATCCATCGTGAGCTGTCTGCGGGGACGACTAGGTAAGAACGTACTGGGCACGGGTAGGGATCGAAGCTCGGGTCAGGTCTCTTCGGTCGGTAACATGAAGCCCGCATCCGCGTGGCGAGGGCCAGCACACCGACGAGGGGGATTCTTCGATTAATATATCGGAGCGTACTCAGAAGAGCAGAGCAGAGGGGGGCTTTCGACCCCAGAGCCTTATCCGCGCCAGACTCGATGTCCGAGGCTGCCGGGCGTCGCTGATTCGTAGCAGCAGAAGCGACCAAGTCGGACGACTGGTCGAGATGCAGCCACGCACATCACGACAAGAACCTGTCTCCATTTGTTAAGATACGAGAACATACGCCCGGTCAGCAAGCACCGACGAGGCTCGGAACGTTCAGGGGCTGTCATTTTTGGCCCCCAACCGTCCTTCCCCGCGTGTTGACCTTTGGATGTCCGCTTGCCGGCAGACCGATGGCCGCAGCAGCATCAGCAGGAAAAGCCGGAAAGGGGAGCGCTGCTGCAATCAGCTGTTTCAGGAAACAGCCACAGAGTCGCACTGCTAAGGCATCTAGACGTCCCATTTGGCGGATAGTCTCGGGCCTCGGCGGGGGAGGGTTGCGCCATTTTCCCACGACGCATCGCGCGCTCGACGCGATAACGTGGCCGGCTTGGAGGAGCGAGCTGAAAAAAGATGGATGGATGGAAAGGAGGGCAGAGCCGCAGCCGGCATACCGAAAAAGGACCTACCCAGGTAGCTTGACAGGGTGGCAGATGGACTCGGAAGAAAAGGTGGCTGCGTGGACGACGAGAATTGTGGGGTTTTGCGCGCCTGCTCCTCTCAGGCTCCGAACTCGTCGATGCCCGCTCGCTCCTCCCTCCTTCCTCAGTCTTCCTCAGTTGCAACTGCCTCAGCCCGCCCCGACGATGTACCTCGCTATCTACAGACGCCTACGGACTTGTATGCAACTGATAGTGGACACGCCGCAACTGCCGACTGACACTTGAGGCTGTCGTCATGTGGAGATGCCGAGTTCCGTCGCGCTTTCCGTTTGTCGATTGGCCAAATGGCATTTCCCCGGCGATTTCTCGCGTTAGCCGCTGAGCCAAGACAGAATCTCCTCAGCACTCAGCTAAGGAGTCGCTCAGCATAGTCTCCGACCATCGATTTCTCTAACCTCAAGCCGAAGACGACGAGGCCCGGCCTGCACCTCTGGGGAATGGAGACGACTACTTCCTTTTGCTCTCGTCTCGTGGAAACAGGGGACTGCGCCCGAGTGGACACTGAGTGGGCGGGTCATTATCGCTTCAGTAATATGCTGGGCAGAAGTCCCCGCAGCACGGCAATGGCCCAGATACCGACGATGCAGGCATGCAGGGCGCACGGTCCTCGGGGATCCGTCCAACGGGATGGGCCAGACTCTCTGGTGTGGTAAGAGACACGTCTCTCGTTCGTTGTCTGCACCATCTGCGCCGACTGTGCCGTCTCTACGCTATCTGCGCCACCACCTTTTCCGGGCCTGTAGCGCCTCCCCCGCCCTCGGCTGTCGACATGGCGCCGTCCGCCCTGCCCTTGCTCACGCCGCTGCTGCGGCTCGGGGCGCGCCAGGAGGCCGGCGACCCCGGCGAACCCAGCCTGGCATCCGTCCTGGCTGCGCAGTGGTCCAACCCGTCCGACATCCTCTCCGTGCTCCTGCTCGTGGGGCCCGACATCGTGCAAAAGGCCGTGGCCCAGCTGGCAGGCCGCGCCGTCACGCCCGTCGCCTTCTCCTTCGGCTGGGTGGCGTATTCCACGAGCGCGCTGACGGCCACTTTCGGAGGTAATACGAGCCCTTTCCTTTCCTCCCCTTTCCTCCCTCCCACGACGGGCGACTGACGGCAGGAGCAGATGGCAAGCTCATGCCCGATGCCGACGTCGGCGGCACCCTGGTGGTCGATGCGGAAACCGGCCACAGCAGGACCACGGACAACTGGGTGCTCGGCCGCCTGCTGAGAGACATGGACGACCGCCTCGACGAGGAGAGACGCGACGAGGCGCCGCACGTGCCGCCCAACACGGTCGAGGAGCTCCACGTGCCGCCGCGCGAGACCGCCGCGGCCAAGCCGGCCGCCGGTGGCCGGTCCAAGCAGCCGTGGGATGCGCTCCAGATCAGCGTGTACGCGGTCGACAAGGAGGCGCGCTGGCCGCACGGCGTCCCCGCTCCCGACCGCGTGTGGTACCTGGGCTTCGCCGTCATTCTCGTCCAGCTAGGCATCTCCATCATACCGTGGATCCTGCAAGGCCAGTGGGGCACCTTCCTGATCACCGCTGCCGGCAGCCTCTTCGCCCTCGCCGGCGGCTCGCTGCCCCAGTGGCGGTCCGAGAAGTGGGCCTGCCCCAAGACCGGCGGCGCCTCCGTCATCCTCACCCACGGGAACGGCAGCCGCCACGCCGTCGTCATCCTCAACAACAGGCGGGACGGGGTCGGGCTCGACATCGAGATCCTGGCCCGCGGCACCCGCACCTCGCGGGCGTCGCGCGTCACCGGTGTGGCGACGGCCGCCCTGGCCGTCCTGTGGATCGTCCTCCTCATCACCGTGGCCGGCCTCCACGAGAATACATGGTGTAGGTTTCACCTCCGTAGGGGACGCCCTCTTCCGTCTCTCGCTGGCTGCTGACGTGGACACGCTAGACCTGCTCGGCATCGGCCTCCTGGGGAGTATCCAGAACTTGTTCGCCGCCGGTGCGCCTCGACAGCCGGCCGCGCTCGGCGTCCACTTGAGGTATGTCGAGGCCATACGGGGCAAGCGCGTTGCCATAGTCCTGAAGGACGCAGAGGCGAAGTATCCGGGCGTCGGGACCTCTTTGCTGGCCGTCTTCTTCCCCGGCGGGCTTCGGGTCAAGGGCGAAGACCTGGAGTTTTGGCGCCGGGCTATGGAGGCGAGGTCGGCGCCGAACAAGTACGGGACGCGCGTAGACCGTCTGGACGGTCTTTCGCACGATGTGCCCCCCCCGACCCTCTCGGAAAAGCCATCGCCGTACGTAGCTGGGCCCGGACCGGCCGAGGCTTTCGGCGCCCTAAGCTGAGGAGGGAAGAGGGCTCGACGCATTCATGGATATCTTCCCCCGGTTGGGGGCCAAGTCAAGGCTGCCTCCGGTGAGGCTGCAGATCACGTGCACATAATCCCTCGTCTACCTGCGTTAAAGTAACTCCTTTACCCACTGATCTTTGAGGGCACGGGAGCCTACTTCCCGATATGCCGCTACCCCGTTGGGCGTTGAAGACAAAAATGCGGTGTGCAAATTAGGAGTGAATGGGAAGGGGTTGAGGAAGCAACTGGAGGGAGATAGGGACATATGCAAATATCGAAGGTGGTCCGGCCTCGCCACGACGTCGGAAATTCCAACCACCGCCCCGCCAAAAATTCGCTTCCCGAATGCCAATCAAACGAAAGACGACAGACCGCCACCCAGTAGCCCTGGTGCGTATATGCAGCCTACCGGGTCCGTACTGTGCGCGCCGCATCAGAGGCTACTTCGCTTTAATCGCGCAAAGCTGCTGACGAGTGACGACGGGTCCAATTTCCGACTGCTGCCAACTTACGACCAGGGCGGCCCGATGTGCTGCTTTACTGCTGAAGCTATCACGCGTGTCCAATGAAAGCGGCGGAGCGAGGGGTATGACCGAGGAGAGGAGACCGAGAAAGCACGGTTCAGGGCGCAAGAAATCGATTGTGTAAGAAGGGGAAACTCTTGCGGTCACCTTCAACGCTGCAACGCGACTCCAACACACCATCTCCAACTAAGTACCTGCGGGAACGTTAACTATATACCTACCTACTTGACCTCCTTGCCTATCTTCTGCTACCTAGCAACTGGACTCCTGCGAAAACGGTCTGGAACGGCCCCCGACGGAATGGCGCCCAACGCTCTGGACGCCGTGCTGACGCGCTGGCACCGCATGCTCGGCCTCCAGCGACAGACTCCGTCGCACTGGCACCGCGCCCGCCTGCGCGAGGAGCTGCGCGAGCGACGCATGGCGACGACGCCGTTGGCCCGGCTCAGCGAGACGTCGGACGTGCTCTTCTCGCTCAGCCGCGCGGCGTACGACGGCTTTCCCATCTGCGGGAGGCCCGCGTTCGCACTGGGCCGCACTGGGCCGGCCTACGCGTACATGGTGGCCAAGTACACGTCACGCTGGGCCTTCTACCGGACGGCGGCGCGGCTGTGCGGGGCGCCGGCGGTCGGCGGCGTCAGGGAGGTTGTGAATCCGGGCAAGGACACGAAGCTGGACGAGGTGGCGGCCCGGCATGGCATCGAGCCCGCGGCGCTGAGGAGGGTGGGAGGGCGGTTGAGGTGGGTGTGGCCGCTCCTGCCGTAGGCACCTCCTCTCCGCAACAGGTCAGGTACCTACCTACCTGTAGGTATCGGGCGCATAAGCACGGAGCCATCATGATGTGACCTGGTGGGCCTCCGGCAGACCAAACAACAACGGACACTGGCTGCGGCCTGTAAGCAGGCGTTTCGGCGCCATCGGGAGAAAAGCAGGTGGCCGAATACGGGGAGCGGATGGCCGTCGTTGTGCAGGTTGCGCAAGGCGGTCTCGCGAGGCGGTCTTTTTCTTCCGGGCTGTTACTGGTCGCTTTGACCGGGCTGGCGGTCGGCCGGATGCGAAGGAAAGGGAAGGGATGGGTGCAGGCAGGCAGCGCTGCCGTTGCTACCCTCCTGCGAAGCACGGCGGCGAGCGCCACGAGAGGTGGTTTGTGACGATAGGGTCCAGGCGCACTTGGCCTTAAATATCCGAGGATGCCCGCGACCAGCTGGCCCGACATACTCTCTCCTGTAGGGCAGGTCCGTCGATCAACCGACGTTGTCTATCGTCTCTCGAGCCTTTTAATCAATCGAGCGTCGGATATCTTTGCCGGCCTACCTACTCTCGCCCTTCTCCCGCTTACATGCACATACATACACAAAGATACACTCGTCGCACACCGGTTACGGTTCCAGAGATAGGACGCGCTCGGTTCAGTTGCCGCGATGCCTCCGCAGCCGCCCAGCGAGGAGCAGGCTCCCCAGCCGTGTGCCGCCACGCCGGGCCCGGACGTGCAGCCTCCTCCCAGCCGGAGCCGCAAGCCGGTGGTGATAGGCCTGTACGGCGTCCCCGGCAGCGGCAAGACCTACCTCCTAAATATTCTCGAGCAGACAGGACTGGGCCGAGGTGAGGACGGCCGGGAGGGGCTCTTCGCCTTCTACGAGGGCTCGCAGGTGATCGCCTCGCTTGTCCCTGGCGGCCTCGACGCCTTCCGCGGGCTTTCGGAGCAGGACAAGACGGGCTACCGTGAGGCGGCCATCACGGCGATCGCGGAGGAGTGCGCAGCGTCGGGCCGCACCGGCCTCGTCGCTGGCCACTTCATGTTCTGGCGCGAGGGCGACGAGGCCGGCCAGGCGGTCTACACGCAGCGCGATCTGGACACGTACACGCATATCCTGTACCTAGACGTACCCGCCAAGGTGGTGGTCCAGCGCCGCCGCGACGACGCGAAGCGCGAGCGCGAGCGCGTGTCCAAGGAGCACCTCCGCCGGTGGCAGCATGAGGAGAAGACGCAGCTGCGCCGCCTCTGCCTAGAGCACGGCATCATGTTCTGTCTCGTCAGTGGTCTCGGACTTGGCGTCTTGTCCAACGTCCACCGGCTGATGCACGACTTCGGGGCGCGCACGGAGGAGGACGACCTCCGCCGGGCCGTCGACGAGCTGGACCAAGCCATTCTCCGCGGCGGAGGCGATGGTCATCTTGGCTCGTCCCTGCCGGAGACGGTGCTGGTCGTGGACGGGGACAGGACGCTGGCGGCGGTAGACACGGGCGCGCTGTTCTGGAAGATGGTGGCGCAGTCTCGCGATGACTCTCGGGCGTCCGGGTCGAAGCTCGGGTCTGGGTCTGACGGGGGCGACGACGTCGATCCGCTAAAGAGGCTGTTCGGCAGCCGGCTTGGCTACTCGTGGGCCGCCTTCCGCCAGGCTAGCCTACTGTATGAGGAGGTGGGAATGCGCGATACGGCGGGCTACAAGGAGCTGTGCGAAGCCGTGGCCGCGCAGGTGGACCTGTACCCCGACTTTGCGCGGCTCCTGAAGCAGGCAGAGGCGGCGGAGCACGTGCACGTCGTCTTGATCACCTGCGGAGTCGGTGCCATCTGGGAGAGCGTCCTGGAGAGGGCTGGCCTGGGCTTGGGCGGTGGCATCACGACCATCGGCGGCGGCATCATGACCAGCGGCGGCGGGCATATCCTGGACGGCGGCCTCGTCGTCACCGGGGGCGTCAAGGCCGCGCTGGTCGCCCACCTCCGGACCGTACACGGCTGCCGCGTTGTCGCGTTCGGAGACAGCCCGCTGGACATCGACATGCTGGCGCAAGCCGACGAGGCCGTCGTCGTGGTGGGCGAGGAGGACACGCGGAGCAGGACCATGGAGGCGGCGCTGACGGACGCCGTCGGCAACCGCGGGCTCCGCGCGCGGCAGGCGCTGCTGCGGCCCGCCGGCAGGGAAGGTTGTGCGTTGCCGACGCCGCGGCTGGATACCGCAAGGCTTCCTCTCGTCGACATCGCGAGTCCCGCGTTCGCCGAGTCCGTCTTCGGTCGACGCCGACCTCTTCCCGATAACATCGACAATAATGACAACATCGACAGCGACACGATCGCCGGCCGCCGGGTCCTCCACGCGACGCACGAGGCGGCAGCCAAGCTGCTCGCGACGCCGATGCGCGACGCGGCGGTGGCCGGACCGGCGCTCCGCGAGGCACACCGGCGGGCGGGCTGGTACCTGGCGACGGCGATGGTGGCGGACGTGCTCGGCCTCGAGCCGTACCCTATCGCGCACGTGCAAGGCCACTCCACGGAGGGCTACCGGCTGGCGCACGAGGCGCACACGCTGGTGGTGGCGCTGATGCGCGGCGGCGAGCCCCTGGCGCTGGGCGTCAGCGATGCCTTTCCGCGCGCCATGTTCTTGCACGCCAGCCGGCCTTCCGACGTGCAGGCCGCCCACATCGCCGACGAGAGCAAGAACGGCAACCAAGCCGAGACTGGCGCCGTGCTCCTGGTAGACTCGGTTATTAATAACGGCACGACGGCGCTGCAGTTCGTGCAGCGCGTGCGCAGCCTGCGCCCCGACGTGCGCATTGTTGTCGTCGCCGCCGTGGTGCAGGCCCGCGCCGTGTCCGGGGACGCCCCCCTGGCGCTCCAGCTCGCCCGCGACCGCAACCTCACCGTCGTCGCCCTACGCCTCTCGGACAACAAGTACACGGGGAAGGGGGGGACCGACACGGGGAACCGCCTCTTCAACACCACGCATCTGGCGTAGGGACGCATCTGACGTAGTGGCAAGAGCAGGAAGGGGAGCGAGAACAAGAACAGGAGAAGAGGAATGTATGCATTTTGGTGGGTACCTATGTACGTAAAATATCTACTGGGATGACGAGACCAAATAAACCATTTATTACGCTTTAACTCGGACATGATGCATGTTATTATTTTTTTGCCCCCTTACTATTCCTTCCACATGTTCGTTTGATGCTTGAAAAGCAAAAAAAAGCAGCACTCGACGTTGGCACGCCATCTACACTAGAACGGCAGCGACACCCACAACAGCAGCAGCCACGGCCCCGACGGCGTGCTCGACCCTCCCAGCGGCAGCCGTCACGGCCGTCAGCGAGGCAGAGGCCGTCTTGCTGGGTGTCGAGTGCGGCGCGGGCGCGGCGGCAGTGCCCGGAGTCGAGACGACGGGACGGCCCGGCGCGGGAGATGCAGGCGGCGGCACGGCCCCGGAAGAAGCTGCCGGAGGGGCCGGAGGGGCCGTGGTGACGGGGCACACGGTGGTGGACACCGCGATGGTGCGCGTGGTCACGTACGTGCTCTTGCTGGAGGCGGGCGCGGCGGGACAGCTGACGACGGTGAGCGGGCACGAGGTGACGGTCACCACGGTGGTGCTGTAGATGGTGCTGGTTGACCACCACGTCGTCTTGGGCGCGGGCGGCGGCGTCGACAGCGCCGTCGTCGTCGGCGGGGTGGGCGGAGGAGACGCCGCGGCGGTGATGCACGAGCAGGCCGAGCTGACCGCCGCCACGCTGCCGCCGCAGTTGGCGAAGTCGCTCGGGATCGCCGCCGCCGCCGTCGTGGTGCCCGCCAGGAACTTAGGGCAGAAGCTCGCCGCCTCGGCGGCGAAGCGCGCGTCGATCAGCTCGCGGTAGCAGTTGTCCGGTTCGCACTGCGGCCAGCTCCAGGCCCGGGCGCCGTCGATAGCGAGGGCGGCGCCCGCAGCGAGCAGAGCGAGTGCGGGGTGCAGGGTGTTCGAAGGGCGGGGGGGGGGGGGGGGCGGGGGGGTGGGGGGGCGGGGGGGGGGGGGGCGGGTGCGGGGGGCGGGGGGGGGGGGGTCGATGCGGGGGGGAGGGTG
>JAKLNC010000184.1:0-60112 GCA_022813145.1 Barbatosphaeria neglecta | reverse complement strand
CCCGTCCAGCCTCCCGCGGCTCGTCCTCCCCCCCCATCCCCCCCCTCCCCGCCCGCCGGCCCCGCGCCCCCCGCCGCGGGGCGGCGGGGCGGGCGGGGCCGGCCGGGGGGCGGAAAAGGAGGGGATGGCCGACGAAGCTCCTGTCTTCTTCTCCTTCTTCCTTCTCCTTCCCCTTCTGCTTCTCGACCAGACCAGCAGTGCCGGCCTTCAAATACGAGGAGAAGCAGCCATGGGTGGCGAAGAGAAGGGAACAGTGCCCCTGGCCAGTGCCCCTGGCTGGTGCCCCGAACCCAGAGCTTCCGTAGGAAGCCCTCCAAGGTAATCTATTCTGATAGATTATTGCCCTATAGCCTGCGGCCTCTTCCCTCTTCTCTCTTCCTCTATCTCTCCCTCCCTTTCTCACCTCACCTCCATCGTGGGGCCCTCTATCCGCACAGCGCGGCCCGGAATGGCGTGAGGAGGGGGGGGGCGAAGATGGGTGGACGATTAGTGAGAATCGCAGTTCGGTCCCTCCCTCTTCAAAGCTCCTCGCGCCCTTTCGGCTGGCCATCCGGGAGAGATAGGCAACAAACCAAGATAAGTAGGGAGGTTTGAGCCACACAGAACTCATTCCGCACAAGTCCATTTCCTCCCCTATTCCTCCCCTTTCCCACTAACAGCTCAGGAGGGAGCAAAGAAAGACCGCCACGAGGTGGACAGATAGACAGACAGACAGACAGACAGACAGAGAGACAGATAGAATATTACCTAGGTAAGCACCTCCCAGGCGCCTACTTCGAAGCCGAAGACGGGACGGCAGCACCTCGGTTCGGGTCGGGTAATTTCCAGCGCCGCCCGTATTCATTGATACCTATTCCGGCTGTGTGGAAGTGGAATGGCATCCAATATAGAGCTTCAAGCGTGAAACTACCTTACTTAAGGCCGTGATAGCGACGCCGGAGACGGATTGAGGTGAGCTCTCTGCTCCGTAGAAACACCATTTTGTCTTTGCAGGGCAGGGCAGGCTCGCTTCGTCGCGCCGTCGGGTCCGTCTTGTGGAAACGTCAATCCCTCTCTCCCCCCCCTCCCCTCTCTGCGTGTCCATGCGGAATGACCGTGGGGATCCCAAACGGAGTATACACCGTAGGGGCGGAGTCAGTCAGGGGAAGAGAGGGAATCGGCATAGCGTGGCGATCTTATTTTTTAAGGGAGGAAAAGGAGGGGGAACGAACCCTTCCTTTCCTACACAGACTACCTACCTACATGCACACATCACACACGCGGTGTCTCTCGTGAAGGACGAAGGATGAACGCCTACCTAGGTAGGTAGCAGGTAGCCGGGCTGCAGCCGGCCAGAGGCGGATCGCTCTCTCGGTCTGAGATAGAGTGGGGAGCCAATAATACCAGACTTCAGTTAAGGGGGGTCCGAGTCCAAGCTACTGCGTACCTCCCAGTACTGCAGGCAGATAAGATAAGGCCGCTTTCGCTGGGTGCCCCTGAGAGCAGCCGCTCATCCGTCCATACGTGCCGCATTCTCTCGTCTTCGACGTATCCGCATTTAGAAGATGAGAGAGAAGGAGAGAAAGAGAGAGTCAGCCGCTCCCCCGGCTGACGAGGCCGGCCCAGTAAACCTGCATCGGACCATATCAAAAGTATAGGTATAGGGCCGGCCGGCAATACCGACGCACCTCTCCAGATTAAACGCCACGTGTTGCTTTGGCCCGGCATCGTGGAATCGACGATCGATCGCGACGACCGAGATGGAGTACAAGGGGCTTTACGGTAAGCACGGAAAGCAAGAGCGGGGGAATGGGAAAAACGGAGAGAGTTCAAGTTCGGAGGCAGCTCGAAGAAGGGCTTATCCGTGGATACGTTCTGTAATGACGTCGAGAACGCCAAGAGAAAAACCCGGACGACTGCCCTGGCCTGCCCTGGTCTGCCCTGGTCTATCCTGTTCTCTCTTCCTTACCAGAAAGGTGGGGTGGGGGGGGGGGGGGAGGGGGTTGAGGGTGATGGGGTATCGTCGACAATGTAATGTTCTAAGTGCATCTATCCTTCGCCATTATACCGAGAGGACGAGCAGGAAAGACGGGATGCCCAGAGACTCTAGATCTCTGTCTTCTCCAGCTTCGCTGCCAGCGCCTCCACCTCCTTGTCCTTCACCTGGATGACCGGCTCTTCCTGCGCCTCCTCGGCCTCCTTCATGAGTTTCTCGGCCCGCTCCTCGGGCTCCTCCTCTTCCTCCTCCTCCTCCTCCTCTTCGTCCTCCGCCTCCGACTCCTCCTCGAGGTCGCTGAGGCTGTCCAGGCCCCAGCCGTCTTCGTCGACGACGTCGCCGCCGATCGCCTCCTTGCGCTCCTCGAAGAGGTCCTGCAGGGCGATGATCGACGCGTCCTCCTCCACAAACTTGTTGCCGTTGAGCTCCAGCTTCTGGAGCACCGGCAGCGCCTCCTTCGCGGCCTTGGCGAGGCTCTTCAGTCCGCTCGAGGTGATGTCGTTGTACTGCAGCCGCAGAACCTGCAGCCTCTTGTTCCTTCCCTGGCCCAGCGCCTCGCCCAGGAGGACACCGCCCTTGGCACTCAGGAGAGAGTCGCCGATGCCCAGCTCCTGAATGTCAGCCCAACCCGGCACGACGCTGGCGAGCGCCTTGGCGCCCAGGATGGTGAAGGTGTTGTCCTGCAGGTCGAGCACCCGCAGGCCCGCGGCGTGGCTGAGGCCCTCGCTCAGCAGGTGGCTGATGCCCTCTTGCCGGATGCCGTTCTGCACCATCTTGACCTCTTTGACCTTGTTGTGCAGGCTGAAGGCCTTGGCCCAGGCCGTCATACTGCCGTTCTCCAGGCGGTTGCGACCGCAGATGACCGTCTCCAGGTAGGGCGCATCCTCGCCCTTCTTGCGCGCCGCCTCCTTCTTCTCGTGGAGCTCCGAAAGCGCGTCGGCAACGAGGATGCCCGCGTGGGGGCCCAGGCCGTTGTTGTTCAGGTACAGGTGCTGGAGCGGGACGTGCTCCTTCAGGAAAGCCACCAGCGGCGCTTGCGTGTTCAGGCCAAAGGCGTTGTCGTTCAGGTTGATCGTGGTAAGTTTGGGGAGGTTGAGGATCGAGGTCAGCAGCGACGAGAGCGCGTCGGGGATCTCGCTCAGGAGGCGGCCCGTAAAGATATCGGCGAGGTTGGCAACCTATGCAGGTTCGCGACCGAAGCACGTGTTAGTTTGCCACGAGCTGGACCCGACCGTCCAACGTTGCGCCAGCTTCGACTTTTGGTGTCGCACATACCTGGAGGTTCTTCTTGGTGGCTAGCACCTCGCCGAGGAGCTTGCAGGCACCCACGCCCAAGGTATTGCCCTGGAGATAGACCTCTTCGACGTCTTCGGCGCGAAGTACGGCGATGTGGGGTTCCAGGTCCTCTGCTGTGTCCAGCTTGAGGCCCCTGCCCTCGAGGGAGAATATCTTTGTCGCAGGCGCCATAGTTGCTACCCAGTGCTCAGGCGTAAATATGTTGTGAAGTGCAAAAGTACAGGCTCGAATGTACAGGCCGGACTGTGAGCAGCTCTGGCGCGCTGCAGCCGGATGGTGTGGGTTGGGGATGGTATTTATATATGTTGTGTTAGCAAGACGCTATGCGATGGTGGGGGAGGGGTTCATTAAAGTGCCAAAAAGTTGATCTTTGTTCACAGGGGCAACCGATATTATTAGCAGCCACTGCAGCTACAGCTGCCAAAGCCTGCCAAAGCCTGCCAAAGCCTGCCAAGGCCTGCCAAGGCCTGCCAGGTGGATGCAGCTGTCATAGAGCTGCAGCCACCGGCAGCATCGCGCATTGAGGGGATAGTGGACAATGGCACAGATATTATTATCTCCAACACGTGTCGGCGGCGCAAGCGCTGTCGCGTTTTCCGGCGCCATCACCTCTATATTTCTTCAGCTGCTTGGCTTATCCTCTCAGCGCTGGAGCATACAACAGACACCTAGCAAAATCCCTAATTGATTCCATCCCCATCACACCCTTCCTTATCTAAAACCAGGAATGGGCATCGTGAGAGACGCTCTCTCCCTATTCCACTCGAAACGTTCCGTTCTTCATCACCCCCTTTCCCGATTGAGACGCCTCTCTAGCTAGCTACCAGAGCCTCTCGCCATGGGCAGACACGACTCGCCACCGGATTCGCCCCTGTCATCCGTCTCATCCGCGGACAACTTCGAAGACGACGCCATGACGGACGAGCTTCCTCCCCCGAAGCGGCAGAAGATGGGCGATGGCTCTACAGCCTCGTCAGCGGTCGTAGCCGCGGCTGCGGCTGCGGCTGCGGCCGAAGAGTCAGACCACGACCCCCTAGAGGACATGTCGCCCGTGTCGTCCGACACGGAAGGCGACGTGCCCAGCTCGCCCATCAACACGCGGCCGGATGAGGACGAGTACCAGGAGCAGGTTACCACGTGCGCCTGGGAGGGCTGCAAGGCGGGCGACCTCGGCGACATGGACAGCCTCGTGGAGCACATCCACAACGACCATATCGAGGGCAAGCAGAAGAAGTACACGTGCGAGTGGGTGGGCTGCGTGCGCAAGAGCATGGCGCACGCCAGCGGCTACGCCCTCAAGGCACACATGCGGAGTCACACGCGAGAGAAGCCGTTCTATTGCTACCTGCCCGGTGAGCCTGACAGCCTGACACACCCCGCAGCCGTGCATTCCTTTTCTTCCATCTTCCCTCCCGCTAACCATTGTCCCATCCGCGCAGAATGCGACCGGGCCTTCACCCGTTCCGACGCGCTGGCCAAGCACATGCGCACCGTGCACGAGACGGAGGCCCTGCGGCCTTCCGACCCGGTCCCGAAGAGCATGCAGCAGGGAAGCGGCCCCGGGCCGGCGACGAAGAACCCCAAGTTCAGGATCATCATCAAGACGCCGCAGTCGCACGCGGCGGGGCACGAGGACTCCATCGAGGACGGCCACCACAACGGCGACGGGGCTGGGGATCACTACACACCCATGACCGAGGAGCAGGGCTTCACCCGCGAGGAACTGCAGCTGCCGCTGCCACGGCTGCACGGCCTGTGCCGCTGCCAGGTGAGGTGGGCCGAGCGGGACGGCGAGGAGCTCCGGCGGGAGTGCAAGAAGTGGGAGGATTTGTACCGCAAGGAATGGCTCGAGAAGCAGGTGCTGCTCGATCAGGTCATCAAGAGCGAGCTCAGCTGGCACGAGCGGCGGAAGGTTGTCCTCGCGGCCGAGGCTGCTGCTGCCGCCGCCGCCGCCGCCGCCGACGCTTCGGTCGCGCCCGATGTGATGATTATCGCTGACGAAGGCGACGAAACGGTGCTGGCCGACGAGGCCCCGGACGGAGGCGAGGACAAGGCGGCGCCGTCGATCGCCGTGCCTGCTGCTGCTGCTCCCGCCAGTAGCGTCGCTGGTGACGGCGGCAGCGTCATCGAAGACAGGGATATAGATGGGTAGGGCCGTCGACATGCGCATTCCCGACTGCGGCCTCAAATTGGGCGATAAGGGAGCTGCATTCATATGGGAGAGGTTATCCGGTTCGTATTAGTATTCAGATGATTCGAGACATTGCTATCGAGCGGGAGGCGGGCGGCCACGTGGCAGCAGGCCTTCTTTTCTATTCTAGGCGTCGCTTTTACATAGGCGTCGCTTTTACATAGGCGTCGCTTTTACATAGGAGTCGCTTTTACATAGGAGTCACTTTTACAAGGGAGTCGCTTTTACAAGGGAGTCTGGGCGGCATGGTTGGAGGCACCATCAGCTGGAGGGTTCTGGGTATCTCGAGAACGGGATGGAGTCTTGGGGACGCAAAACGCGCGGACGAGCAAAGATAGCAGGGTTATAAACAAGTTCTAATGCCCTCCTACGCTCCTGCTAGCCAAAATCAGCCAGCTAAAACGTGAACGGGTAGGTATGGATCAGGTATGGATCAGGTATGGATCTAGGGTTTCTCGTATGAGCAATAAGAACCACGAACCATGGCCTCCCTCTAGTCTTCCTCTCTCCCTGCTCCCCTCTTCTCCTCTCGAGCTTTGCACTCAGCCTTCTCCTATACTACCTACGTAAGTAACATACAGCAGACACCGGCAGACGACGGCGGGCCATTACTTTGTTTCCTCCGAGTGATCTAGAGCGCCTTCTTCGGCTGGTTCCGGCGATCGGCCTCGGAGTTCCGGAAGGGAAACCCGCTCGTGCGCTTGTCCGCGCCCGTCCGGCGGCTGATCCGGCTCTTCTCGCCGCCGAAGAGGAGGGTCCAGAGGCCCAGCGCGGCGAGGACGGCGCTGCCCACGGAGCCGAGCACGAAGCCCAGCTGCGCCGTCTCGTGGTAGCGCGTGTATGTGTAGAAGGCCGAGGAGGCGTGGTAGAGCGTCGACACGAGCACGACGGCGCTCCCGTAGGGGGAGATGGTGTCGGCTGGGGCTGGAAGAGGGGGAGGAAGGTTCCTGTCAGCCTTCCGATGACGCAGACGGGGTGACGAACGTCCAAGCATCATAAGTAGCAACCTAGGTGCGGGTCGGATACGTACTCTCGATACTGGAGGTAAGAGGCAGAGCGCCGGACAGGACCACGACGAGGAGGCCCACCGCTAGCTGCGCCAGACCGGCCGTGCGGGCGAAGTAATCCTCGAGAACTAAGGGCAAGCAACTCACTGTTAGCACTGGCTTCATTTCTTCCCGACCTTCCGTTGGGGTCTTCCGCTTGGGCCTTCCGTTGCCATACCGTTTGCGCGTTGGTAGTCCTCCGTGAGCAGCGAGCTCACGAACGAGGGCCAGACGGCCATGGGTATGGCTTGCAGAGCCAGCCACCCGAAGGTCGAGAAGCTGTAGAGGGAGACGGCCTGCACGTAGCCATTGCGAAGCTCGGGTCAGCGTGCTGTGCCGTGAGAGCCTATAGAAGATGACCACAAGGCCCTTGTAGATCTGGTTTAGAGAGAGGGAGAACCACACACATTCATGATGTCTTTTATTGTAACCTAAGCCTCGAAGGAGAGAGTCGATTCGGTGGGGAGAAGTTCCAGAGCGATGGTAGAAAGGTAGGGAGGTGATAGGTCTAAGATTCTATTTGACATTGGAATCCCTGGGAAGAAAGGGAAGAAGAGCTCAGCTATATAAAGCTTGGCGACGCAGGTGAAGCTCCTGATCCCTAGCCCCAAACTCCCGTCTGTACTTCCATGTTCAGTATCTGGCCCTGTAAGTACAGCCGACGTCATTGCTGCACAGAATACAGCAGCCCATGCACATTAGCTCTGCTATGATTGGCTGATAGAATAGTGGTCTTCCGCCGGGACCCCAGGGACAGGGACCTGCCAAAGTGGATCATGGGCTGCCCCTCGAAATGCCGCCACCCAGCCTTTTTTAAGCCGATCTCGCATGCAGTCCAGGCCAGTCGCGAGTCTGAATTTCAAAGCAATGCTAGAGGCATTTGGGCCTTCGAGTATAAGTTTGCGCATTCTTCGGCTGTGCCAGAGGGAATTTGTAATTTTATTTCCCTCTAACTAGGCCCTTGTTCGGGAAGGGGTTACCCTTTCCTACTCGCTTATTCCTTTGTCCCATTCCCTGGAGACGCATAAATCTAATCGACTTGCTCGACCTCGGCCTTGTCCAGCCTGCTGAACGTTGGGTGGCGGCTGTCCCCTGCCTGCGCAAACCTGGGAGGGTCCTCCCCTTCCCTCTTCAACTCCCAACTACCTATCCATATACGGTCTTTACTGGGGGGGTCTACTACAACCATCCGTATCATCACCGGCCACAGGCCACAGGCCACCGGAACCATGAGCGCCATTCTGTCCGCCGACGACCTGAACGACTTCATCAGCCCGAGCGTAGCCTGCATCAAGCCGATCGAGACGCTGCCCAGCGCCCCACCAGAAGGCGACCCGTCGCTCGAGCACGAGGTCATCCTCGACGGCCAGCAGCCGGCCCGAACCGACCATGGGCCCGCCAAGATCTCGCTGACGGACTGCCTCGCCTGCTCCGGCTGCGTCACCTCCGCCGAGGCGGTACTGGTCAGCCTGCAGAGCCACTCCGAAGTCCTACACGCCCTCGATGCCGCCCCGGCGCTGCGGGTCGCCGGCCCGGACGCGCAGGGCAACTTCGCCGTCGAGGGCCTGGACGATCCAGCGCGGAGGCTGTACGTCGCCAGCGTCTCGCCGCAGACGAGGGCCAACCTGGCCGCCGCGTCCGGCCCGGGCGTCACGGAACGACAGGCGGGATACATGCTCGAGCGGCTGTTGGCGGCGGACGAAGGGCTGCGCGTAGGGGGCCAACACGCCAACGGCTTCGCCTGGGTCGTCGACACCAATGCCGCGCGGGAGGCCTGTCTCGTCCTGGGCGCCGACGAGGTGCTCAACCAGTCGCGGTCGGCGTCGTCATCGTCGTCGTCGTCGCTGACCCCGTCCAATCCTATCCTCACCTCCTCATGCCCCGGCTGGGTGTGCTACGCGGAGAAGACGCATCCGCACGTGCTGAGACATCTGTCCAGGGTCAAGTCACCACAGGCCCTCATGGGCACGCTGCTTAAGACGACTCTCAGCCGGAAACTCGGCATACCGCCCGACCGGATATGGCACCTCGCTGTAATGCCCTGTTTCGACAAAAAGCTCGAAGCTAGTCGCGAAGAGCTGACAGACGCCGTCTGGGGAGCAGGAGGCAACGGCAAGCCGGGCAGAGGAGTGCGAGATGTAGACTGCGTCATCACAAGCAAGGAGGTTCTCATGCTCGCCGAGTCCAGGGGTATCGATTTCTTCAGCCTATCGAAGTCTCGCCTACCGCACCCACCACAGCCATTCCCCGACAGTACTCTCCACAAATTCCTCTTCCCCACTCACAGGAGGCACAAGGCCTCTCAGTTAGCCGGCAGCTCCGGAGGCAACCTTTACTTCGTCCTCCAGGACGTCCTCTCGCGCAACCAGGGATCGACATTGCAGACGATCCGAGGCAGGAATGTTGACGTCGTGGAGTATACGGTCAGCTCGGCCTCCGGGCAGCCTCTATTCAAGGCTGCCAGGTATTATGGATTCCGCAACATCCAGAACCTCGTCCGACGTCTCAAGCCGCCCCAGCCATCGCGGCTTCCCGGCGCCAGGCCATTCGGCGCTGCTAGGAGGCCAGCTGGTAAATCGGCCGGTGTCGGTCTCGACCACGCCTTTGTGGAGGTGATGGCCTGCCCCGGAGGCTGCACCAACGGTGGCGGCCAGGTCAAGGTCGACGATCCAGTGATCGTGGAGCGCAAGGGCCTCGCGACAAAGCCAGGCCCCCCTGAGCAGAAGGAATGGTTGGCACAGATCGACGAGGCTTATTTCTCCGGGGATGGCTCGGAGGGCTCGGATGCTGACTGCGTGGATGCGGATGGTGATGCCTGTATGGATGCTTCCGTCGGTTCGGCTACAACAGCTGCCGCTCGTCGGGGGGATGAGGTCGACGGCATCAGCCCTTCGTACATTCGAGATACCCTACAATATTGGGCCAGTATAACCGACATAGATCTGGAACAGTTGGTGTACACGAGCTACCGCGAGGTCGTTAGCGATGTCGGAAAGTCGAAGGCAAGCGAGACGGAGAGGGTCGCCCAGTTGGCCGGGAAGATAGGTGGCGGCTGGTGATTGGGTTCGCTTTGTCATGTAGACTTTTCGCGATAGAGCAGAACAAATCAGCTCCCGTGGGTACCACCACGCTTTGCGAAGCCGAAACCTCGTCCGCTGCTGTCCGGCCCTCTAGGATGGCGGATGATGAGGTCCTCGTCGCGCGGTGTGGACGTCCTCGCAGGTTTGGGCGATCCGCCCTCGCCGGCCCTCTTCTGGAAACTGGTGCCTGGCTTGGACGTATAGTTCGGATCGTATAGCTCCCGCGTGGGAGCGCCTGACTGACTGATCGGGCGCCTGCCGTGCATGTCGGGGCGGTCGCGGTTGTAGTCTCCTCGATCTCCTCCACGATCCCCTCCCCGATCCCCTCCGCGATCTCCTCCCCGATCTCCTCCCCGATCTGCACGGTCTCCCCGTTCTCCGCCTCGGTCTCCTCCACCACGGTCCCCCCCTCCCCGGTCTCCTCGATAGCTGCCGCCTCGGCCCCGACCCCTCCCTCTGTGATTCGGCCGGCCACCCGACCCCTCCACACCCTGCGGCGGCGTCACATTCCCGGGCGTCGACTGGCCTGACGAAGGGGCCGACTTGGAGGAGCCGCCGAAGATCTTAGCACGCGCCTCCTCGTACTTCCGCTGCTTCTCCTCGAGCTCGCGCAGCTGACGCGTCCGGATCTCCTCCGGAGTGGGCTGGTTCTGGGTCGCCTGCTCCTCTTCGTCGTCGTCCAGCACCGTCATCTGCTCGATGCCCGTCACGGGGTCCCGTTTCGCGACCACCCGGGGGGCTGGCCGGCGGCTCAGCACCTTCATGGCCGGCTTGAACGCCGCCGGGCCGCTCGTCACCGTCGCGCTGCTGACGCCGCCGCCGCTGTTGCTACTGCTAGTCGCCGCTAGGAAGTGGAACTCCTGAGGGGCGTTGTCTCTGGAGACGTGGGCGGGCCTTCGCATTAGCTCGGAGCATTTTCTCGGGAGGGGGAAACCCTCCGAAGGGGAACGAATAGGGCCAGAAGAGAAAAAAAAAAATAGTAGTAAAAAGGACAGAAAGAAAAAGGAGGAAACGCTTGAACATACGCTGACTGCCACAGCTTCTTGTTTGCCTCCTTGTGCCTGGCGAGCCGCTCAGCCCTGGTCAGAGGAGTCTGTCCTTCGGGGAGTTCGGCCTCCTCAGCAGCATCAGCTTTGTCGGCCTGGGTCTCCCAGTCGTCGTCCCAGGCATTGGGGGCCTTGTTCTGCGCCATCCCGGGACGCTGCTGTGTGTGCTCCCAGGTAGGGTAAATCGGTAATAGAATCTGCAGGAGTTATGCAAAATCTCATAAAATATTATAGAGGCTAATACGGAACAATACTGGGACGAGGTCGAATGATGAGCCCGCCGATCTGTCAAAATAAGGCAGAGGAGTTGGTGGTAGTGGTGCTCACGTTCAATAGCACTGCTTGCAGTGCTCCCGCCTGTGGGGTCAAATCCTTATCCTGGACGCACGGGCCTATACAAAATGTGGCACCGGGTTATTCCCCAGTGCAAGGTCTGCCCCACCCGTGAGTGGCTGCTTCCCCATGCTTATCGGCAGCTGAGGCTGATGCTGTCCATGGATGCTGATGCTGTAAGTGGCCTGCCAACGCTAGCTCCAACGTCTTCTTCCTCGAAAAGAGGCATCTGGCTGTTTACCAATAAAAGCAAACAGGCTCTCTTTGACACTCTTGAAGCATAAAAAATCTCACCACGCCCAAAAGACATCCACGAGAGTCATCAGTCATCGTCATTGAGCCCGTCTTTCACCTCAAGGACGGCCTACCCCACTCTCCAGCTCCCCATGATGAATAGCGACGATATGATGTCCGACCAAGGCTCGCCTGCCCCCCCAGCAGCACCAACAGGCTCTTCTTTTGGGGAAGCAGCGAAGGCTTCCCCGTCCTGGGATACCAAGAAGTTCCGCGAGGAGTACGACTCCCACAAGGCCAAGCTTTCTGACCGCAACTTTGACCCTGGTACAGTCTGCCACTTCCCCCTCCCTTCCTGCCTGGCCTTGGGACAACCCCTTTTCTCCTCTGGCGACGGATCAGCAATATTGCCTCGACCTTTGACTGACCGAGTATGGCATAGCTGATTTCCCTGACCCTCTCATGCCCAGAAAGGGCGTGAAGCTTCAGTACTCCCGCACGTTCCCAGAGGGAACCGAGGACCACTTCAGGCAGCTCATTGCCTCCCTTGAGGCCAAGAGGGCCTGAGGCCGCACCATCACATTGGCAGTGTACTCTGAGCTTATGGAACAGATGACTGTAATCTGCGGTCACTATGGGGAGATACGCCAGTTGTAGCAATGGGCTGTTGCAGTGGCAGCAGCAGCAACAGCAGCAAGGGAGGTGCACCTGTCCTAGTGGTTAGCTCTTTGTTTACTACGACAGGGTCCGCAATATGATCAGACTCATTAAGTAGGGGCTAGGCACTTCTTATAGGCATTATCTTCATGCAGACCTCTCCAAACTATCTCGTAGTACCGGTTGCTGGCCTTCAAGTATTCGAGTAGGAAGAAGGCAACATGGTGAACCATGGAGATGTCCTGAATTATTAGTCCACCCATTTTGAACCCTTTTCAGCCTTGCAAAGTCTCGGAATAAACCAGTATTTTAAACATATGCATGCACGAGAGTGCAGGAGAATGCTGGTTTTTCTTTAAGACCCGTCACTTTCTCAGTATAGGGGGCAAAGTGCTCTCTCAGTTGCCCTTGTGGAGGGGAGTTGGGAGGGGAGGTATCATGTGCTATCCTTGTTCATGACCTATGCTACTATCCTTCTAATAGGGTCAGAGTTAGGTGAGAGAGTTCTGGGGCGGACCTGGCTGGAGGTTTTTTTTTTTGTGTTTTTTTAGGGCAGTGAATTCAATGTCCTAGCAACACTTGCTCCAGCCATCAGTCTCTGCTGCCTTCTATTTATTTTGCTTTCGACAACCACAGCTCACTCTCTTCTCTTCTTCTTCCCGAAAAACAAACCATCAACCACCGCTCGAGACGCTCTCGCTCTACACCAACCCACAAACTCGAGCATCCTCTCGGTCATCTTCTCGATCGTCCTCTCGATCGTCCTTTCGATCGTATTATCAATCATCCTCTCAATCGTCATCTCAATCATCTTCTCGATCATCCTCTCGATCATTGTTTTCCTCCATCACGAGCAGGCAAAGAACCAGTAAGTCAATGAATATCATTTCTGTCATTTCTGCCCTTCCTCTCCAACCTCCTGTCCTCCACGTTGGTGCCGTACTCGCGCATCAGCATCCTCCTGCATGATCTTGCCAGCCTCATCCCCAAAAGCATCCATAATCACCTACTTCCTGACTTCAACCTTGCGCAGTCTCCTTCAGCCACTGGGCACCCGTTCCTCTACCCTCCTATCTTCTTTCTACCTAACACTTCTCGCTACTGCTCCACGTCATTCCTTGAAGCTCGTCACCACATTCTCTGTGCCATTTGACAGTCCATAAGCCAGCATCAAGCACACCGTATTCCCTCCTCTCTGTTCCTTACAGTGTACACATTTCCCAATCGAACATGCCCTTTCCGTCCTTCAAGCTGCTTCTACCCATACCGTTTGTCGCTTCTTGCTCGCTCCTCCGTCCACCGTCCCTAACTTGGAGTTTGTAAAACTATAGACAAGATGGAACTGCCTTCTGAGCCCAGCATGATCTTCTTTCATATGCCGCAGTGCTCTAACGAAGTGCACCTATACGGCATCGGTATCGTTCGGCTGCTGCAACGGCGGGAGCAGGCGACAGGCGACCAGAACGCGATTCAGATGCGCCGTTACTGGACGGCAATCTACACCGAGCTGAAGGCTAGGGGGGAGCAGGGCAAGCTGTCGACCCCCAAGGCCAAGTATCCCGCCGCCTGGTGCTTCGCCAAGCTCTACCGCGTCGCCCTTCGTGTGGAAACGGTCCAGGACATCCTCCGCAACATCATCACGGACCCGGAGGAGTGGGACGCGCTAATGCGCTACCACGAGCACTTCTTTGGCTCCTACGAACCGGGCCCGGTGGCGGTGAACTCCCCGGACGCTCCGGATGGCATTTAATTGCACCTGGAGGCCGGAGAGAGAAGAGGAGAGGGGAAGAAGATGCTGGAGAAGATGCCGCAGAAGATGGAGCGAAAGGAAGGGATGTTTATTAGCGAATGTGTGCCGACGAGGGGGGGAGCATGACCTAAGCAGGCAGTAACTGGTAACGACCATCACTCTCGTGGATGAGTGCAATAATACACATCTCATTATTGCCCCAGTTCTGATCACTCATCTCGCGTCATAATTTTCCACTCACGCCACAAAGTAAAACCTACATATATACCCATTAGTAGGGAACGCCCAGGCACCACCCCGTGTGGATGCAATATCTTTCCATAGGACGTCGTCGCCATGATGGTAGCATGATGGAAAGAGAGAGAGCCACAGTTGGTGCCTAGCAGCCTTGACTTGACTCTATCACGTGTCCGTCGGACAGCCGTCTCGCTCAAAGGTAGTGTGACTTCTACCACGCAACAGGCTAGCTCATCTCTCAGTTCCTCATCTCTGTCTCTTCCCCCACTAGCAGCCTCCGAACACTACCGAGATTATGCGTGTTGTACTAAACGGCTTCTTCAGACTCTTGTCACCTTACCTCGACAACCCGATTCGTACAGGAACAGAAGGCGTCGACTCTGTACCGTACTCCACCAGCATATTGTCTGTGTATTTTGTTTCAGGATCGCAGTTGTCTAGTCGAAAGAGGATGGCTCGGAGTCCGCTGACGCTACTTCGAGTATTTAAAGAAGGCGTCCATTGCCGGGGAGAGACGTCGCCTTAACAATCAAGTGCCTAGAGAAAAGCCTCTTTGCGTACGAGATCGGTTTGTTTAGGTACTTCAGGCTCTGGACGGCATCGCCGGGACGTGATTCTCATAGGGAGTTCGAAACCAAAAACCCGTTATCGTTTGCAGTTTCCAGCTAAAGAAACAGACCTTTCGGTCCAACTTCAGCGTGGTATGGTCGGTTATTACAACCACGACTCCAAGAAGGGCGCCGCGATAGTGAAAACTTCGCAGCGCCCCAGCTGCTTCAACAGCGTGTCATATAAGGCTGCCATGTCCGACAATATCCGATATCTCCTCCCCCAAAACAGCTTCCGGCCAACTTCTTTTAAGCGGCCAAAACGGAAGACGATGCCGGATCTTCAATAGGCCTGCATCCATGGCCTCACCACATCCCGGGCCGGCTAAGGCCAGGTGGTCGTTGGCCCGGAGGGCTTGCTTCGGCCTCTCTCCCCCACCCTTAGGTAAAAAAGGGGGAATTGTGAAAGTTCAGATTCCAATGGTAATAACACCCCGGCTCTGATTCTATCATTACCAGAGATGAGTCCCGCCACTCCTAATTTTCCATGTCATCAAATGAACTATGGGCGCAGGAATAGTAAGAAATGTTCAGGCTTTGAGGGGGGTATGGTATGCACAGGTCCGTCGGGACACAGGACCGAAGTATATTTCAAGTAATCGTAGTTACGCCAAACAGCAGCCAGTTGAAATCACGCTCGGTATGCCTCTCCATTGGCGAGTCGTGGCATTTATGCTGGTGCTCCTCGTTGCTGGCCGTCTTAAGGTTGCTACATGCGTATCCATTGAAAGGAGCCACAAAATCACACATTCTATAGCCATGATGCCAGCAATGAAATTAGTCGAGCGGGGAGCAGATTTTAATGAGGTAGCGAGTATCCCCAAGACATAAATCAAATAAAGCAGGCTTTGGAAGGCAATGGTCATAATGCCTTGTACCAATCGAGTGAAGCAAAGGAAGGGGTAGCTTGCCATTCTAATCTGTCTCGAGATACCTGTCTACATAGGTACATACTAAATGCCACAAAAAAAACGGGCCTTATAACGCAGGGCCTTTCAACAACGCCGAGGTAGCAAGTGTCCGATCGTGACTGAGCAGTTCCGAGCTAACTAGTGATCCATCGGGCTGAGAAAAGTTCCATTGTGTAGCCCTACTCTAACCGAGTACAAGCAAAAGCAAAGACGCTTAGAGACAAAAACGGCCTAGGCCGGGAATACAGGAGAGGCTTTGCTGCAGTACACCGATGCCTGCTCAGGAAGTAAGGTAAGGAGAAGTAGCGGAGTCTCCCGGGGGTTGGAGATTGTGTGTCGGGGATCGGGAGGGGAGGAATTTAGGGGCGTTAATCCGCTTAATCCGCAGTATCTTCGTAGAACTTGCGTTCCATCTGAAAAACTTCGTTGAAAAACTCGTCGCATGTCGTCGTGGGGTCTGGTCTGCGGATGCGCGTTCGGAAGTGCTCATCCAATGCGCAGAAAGCGGACACGAGCCGGCCGTATTCATCTAGACCGTACGCCCTAGCAGAGTTGATGACGGACTGAACGAATATCTGCGTATCGCTGCCATTCTTGAGATCTCCTAAGGGAAAACGGGTGTTGTTGGGCTGTCGTCTGGCGGCCTCGCGGTTGGGTTTGAAGCGGGCAACAAGCTTGGCGCAAATGGCCTCGACGGAGCCCGTTCGAGGAGCATGTGTTCCGCATCGGACAGAATATGCCCGTGCCAGAGCAAGGCATAGCCAAGAAGGCCGCCGGTTCATGTCACTCGGACGGCGTCTTAGCCGAGCTGTCTGGCTATCTGCCTGAGACGCTCTGCGAACAAGATGTCCGTGTAGACCTTGTCTGTCGCGTAGGAGACTATGCTGCAGCCAAAGCAGTCATCCGCGGCCGGGCCAGAGTAGCCTATATCGAGGTAGTGAGGATTGGGATGGGCCGGGACTGCCTGGGCGAGCGCCGTGGCGAGACTCGGGGCAGGTTTCTCGCATGTATCCGAAGGAGCACGGCTGCGTCTTCGAGGGTCAAAGGCGTGTGTGTACTGGAGGGTCAAATTGTTTGATTTCGATGGGTTTCGGGCGTTGATATTAGTGAGTCCCGGCCGGTTTGTGGTGATTAGATGAAATTTTGTGCGGCCCCGGAAACCTGAACAACGTGACGTTTTATAGAGATGCCGTTATGACAGCAGGCAGGATGCAGACGGTGAAGAAAATTAGTCTTTAGCGTCAGAAAAAGATTCATTCATGAGCAACAGCCATAAATCTATCTTCTCGCTGAGATTTTGTACCCCTTATAGAAACCCCTAGGCATCTATTCTGATGACGGCCACGAACTAGTAGGCGAGATCGAGCAGAGCTCCTCCGTAATCTCACCGCCGCCAGAACGAAGCTTCTAAGCCGGTGGGTAGACATTCCTGGGCGTTCGTAGTAAAGTCACGGCATTCTTCGTTACGAGGACAGCCGTGGCAAATTTACACCAGTAGCCAGAAAAGGAGGGACAGATTTAAAGACGATGAACGGAATTAGGGTGCCGTCTCTTCTTGCCGCCCTTTCTCACGCCGACCGTGTGGGCTTGGGAATGCCCTTCCTTTTTTCGTTTTTTTTGCGCTCCGCTTCACTCACCTGGTATCCCGAGATAGTATGCTTTTTTTGTAGGCTGGCAGGGGGGCGGGGAGGGGGGGGACGTCTCCGAGCCCGGCCGAAACGGGAGCCTCGCGGGCAACTTAGCCCAAGGGCTGGGGTGGCGTGGCACCATGTGTAGTATCTTGACGTAGGGTCCAACGAAAGAGATGAGGCGAGGCTACCCTGCTACACTGCTACGCTGCAGTGATGGGTGTAGCACAAATTGATGTGAGTGGCCGTAGCCCAGGCCATCCATGCCGAGCAGTGTTGCTTGAGGTATATGCCAATCCGGCTGCGGTCCCGGATTGGCATTGCGGCCTGCGGTCGTCGCCAGACAGCTGTCTCTTGTGAGACGCCACTCCTCTTCTGCGATGTCATACGGGTATGCTTCTGGCATCATCACATGTCCGTGGCCATCGGCCTGGGCTCTCTTTATAAGCGATTCCGTGGTAGGCGTAATCAGACATGCCTCGCATATACGACTGGTTGATCCCGATTTTCTGTGCCACGCATCCGCGTCTTCGCAAGCCACCCATGTCTCGCTCCTAGGAACCCCGCCGCGGAGGAAGAGCTTCTCCCTGTATCGGAGAAAACGGCGGCGTCGAAGAGGGGTGAGACAGCAGACACACAAGGAATACAAAGCGCCGGACCTACCTCTAGCTTGTACCTCCTTACGCCATCGGGGCCCTCCCTAGTTGTGCTCCCAAAGGGAAGCAACACGCGAGGGCGGACAAAGAGGCAAGAAATTACAAAAGAAAGGGCGATAAGGTTGGCTTGCCCGCGCCGACCTCCTCCTTGCCCCTTGCCGTAGCTCCTGACCCTCCCCTGGGCCCGTGGGAGTGAGACAAGATTGCGCAGGCCGGCCGTGGGAGACCGGGATGGGGGCAACACAAAGTGAAGGCAGAAGAAGAAGGGAACGAGCAGGGATCGCGGCCTATTGGCTAGGATTCCGTTGGGGGAGGACGACAGGCCACTGGTCAGCGGCCACTGGCCACAGCAGGACGGATGGACGGAAAAGGCAGCACCGAGATTGCTGCTCAGCGGAAGTGGAACGGACGCAACTGGAGGGAGGTTGTTGGACTGGAGAAGTTGGACTGGACGGCGTCAGCTCTAGGCGACGACTAACATGAAGAGCTATCGGAGTGGGGGGGGGGAGCCGGCCGGGACACCGGGACACCTGGGCTGATAGGGCCGCAGAAGTGCGAACAGCCGCCAGGCGGCCGCCAGCGGACAGACCTGCAGCTGGACACGCTGTGGATGACCCGCAGCCGGCCATCTCCAGTGCAGAGCCAGTGCAGAACCCGCCACTGCCCGCCTGTATCCGCCCATACCGGGTCTGGCCTGGGCTGGGTTGGCCGTGCCGTTACACATGATGCTGGATGTAAGATTGCCGTCATACATCCATCGAGGTCGGCCCCTTTTGCAGAGCGTCGTATTTACTAACGCTTTCCCCTCGCCCTCGCATTGTTAGGCCGCTGCTTCTGCGGTTAGGCGTCATCATCCTCAGGCGAGAGACAGCACGCGACGAACGAGACAACGCAGCAGGAGCGGTGCGCACAGCACAGCGCAGCGCAGCACGGCACAGCACACCATGCATACCTTAGTAGGTAAGGTAGGGCGAGGCCGGCGCCGAGACGGAAGCTGCCTGGCCATCCGAGCCTGGGGCGGTTGCCCGTCGCGGGTCCCAGCTTCGTCTATCATGTGCAGATATCATAAGAGGGCAGGAGGCCTGCCTGTGAGCTGGCATTGGCCTAGGCGGGGCTGATAGGGCAGGGAGTCATAAACGGGAGAGCCGTCTCTGCCCAATGGCCACTTTGTTGTCCGTCATCCTCGGACCTGGCGCCGCGACTAGTTGCAGCCCGAATGGCGGAGAGAAAATAGCGCCCCCAAACGAAGCATCGTCGAGCCCCGTTGTTGCCCCTTCCTCAGCAGCGCTCGGGTGTCAGAGAGAAACGGCGAGGCGCGTATTTTGTAGTTATCTCTCGCCCTCTCCGCTCTGCAGCATCCAACTGTCTCTCTGTCTTGCATTCCGAACCATTGATCCTACCAACCTGCCAACCTGGTCAACCTGTCATCCTACTAAGCTTCCTGGATAGTACCTAATCTTCTTACGATACCCATCTCTCTCGCTCCCACTCTCGCACCATCTCGCTCTCGCTCCTACTCCTAGGCGAATCCGACTACCTACTGATAGTGCCTGCGCCGTCTGGCCCCTTGTCCCTCCCACTTGCAAACACGCCAGGCTACCCGCATTACGTACCAAGCCGACGCAGACCCGTCTAGGCTTTGGCATTCTCACACGGCATCTATCCCCGCATCTTGGAATCGGCCGTCCGACCTAAACCTATCTCGAGCTCTGCTGCCTCCCGAGGAGCTGGGCTTACCCTGGGCCCCCGACGAACTGCCTGCGACTGCTCTTGCGCAGCCGACGCGTCGGGCATCATTACCGGACGGACGTACGGCGAGATCTTCACGGTATGTTCTTGCACAGTACCTATAACGGGGACATTCGGGGAGGTTAGGCGAGCGCTGAGAAGTCCGCGAATACCAAGAACAGCCCGTCAACCCGTTGAATACGAAGTTACCCCAAATCAGCAAGCTAGAGGTTGCGGAGGCCGACACCACCAGAGACGGGGGTGTGATGCCATCCATCCCCTACCTGACGAACAGCCCACCAGCCGCCCAACAACGCTAAGTGCTCTCTGACAGCGCCTCGAGGGGCGCTATTCAGCTACCTCTACCTGTTATCCGAGCCACAGGCAGCGGCCTTCGGCAGGTTTCGGGCGCCTAGAGCGGTCTTCGCAGGCAAACCCCCACCACCAAGGTAGCTCGCAGCTGCTGGGACGCTGGAATTTGACGCCCCGGAAAGCCTATTTCTGCTGGGCGCTTCAATCGATAAACCGCCTAAGCCCCGCACGACTTGCCCCCCCCTCCCGCCAACAACACTTTCAATCCCTCGGCAGGGACTCCGTACAAGCTGAAAGTCGAGTAACTCAGCCCGCAAGCTGTCCACTGCAACAATATCTCCGACCACTCAACCAACCTACCCCCACTAGACAGACCTACTCCTCAACGTTACCTTACCTTTTCGCCTCGCTAAACCTTCCATTCGTCATATTCGAAATCGCTCCTGCGAGATTGTGAGACCCCTACGCCAACTCGCCACCTTTTCGCCTCGCAACGTCCTGCAGTCTCGCCAGCGGCGCTACTGCTCAATTTTCACCTCTACCCTTCTTCGCGCCGCTCCGTTCCCTTTCGCCAAGGCCGCGCGGAAGATCTCCTTACCACCCTCTTCTTCGGGCAGGCCGGCAAGCTCCTGTTTGATCTCCTGATAGCTGGCCCGAACCAGCAGAGCAAGCGGCGGATAATGATGGCAGGCGCGACGGAGGGCGCGCACGGCGACCTGCTGAGGCGCGCTACGCAGGCCGTCTTCTTGTCAAGGTGAGCGGCATTGATTTCCTTCTCACTTTTCCCTCACTTTTCTTTTCTGCACTGCTCCTCCACCCCTCCCCTCACTCGCTCGCATCCCCACTTGAGGTTGCGGCCGTCGTCACCTCACTCTCACATGCCGCCCGCTTGCGCTGCTCCGGTTATGGTGCGGCAGAAGATCGGCTTGCCATTTCCTGCCTTACCCTCCCTTCTGCTGCATGCACCATGTTCGGGCGGCCATGTCCAGTCATCCGCTCACAGGGAGCTACCCGATCCGTACCGCATCTCTGTTTTTTTTCTTCTGCCTCCCTCGCCTTGGCCGTTGCCGCTGGCCCGCCTGCCCGCTTTCCACCGGCTCCCGAGAGAGGCCGTCTTTCCTTGCCTTCCGCCCATTCCCACTACTTTATCCCTAATTACACGCGGCTTCTTGGAGCTTCCAGAATGCGCCATATCACCCCCTTTAGGCACTGTCCAAACAGGGCCTTGCCGACGTCTCACTGAGCCGCGTTGCAGCTCAACTGGGTACGCTGTGCTGCGAAGTCGCCGGCCAGCCATATATCCTGGAAGTCCATCCCGTCTGTGCGGTCTGCGCCTGGACCCCTACTTTTCTCCGAGAACGTGGCGAAAGGCGGCGAGGACAGCAGCCGAGAAAGCCACTTGCCCGTACAGGACGGCCTGGGTGGTCCGAGTGGGTCTCGAGGCTGCTTGGGTGGTTCTTAGGCTGCTTCGGTAGCGCAACCGCATAGGCAATCCACAGTCATCTCCAGTTGGCAGTCGCCAGCAGAGCGAGCAGAGAAGCGGCCCTTCCTGTCCTCGGCTTGCCCGCCGAAAACCACCCACCCGCTGGAGGCCGCCGAAGGCCAACTAGCCCACAGCGGCGGTCTGCACTCGCTGTTGCGCCTTACACCGTCGCAGTCGTGGTGAGAGAGCACGCAAGCCGGCCCTCGTAGAGCCCAGCCTCCGCCTACCGGAACTGCCCCAAGGCCCCTCTTGCCCCATTGCAGTGCAGTGGCTTACCTTTGGAGCGGCCGATAATTGGCTTGCACATGTCAAGAGCCTGAACCCGCTGTTGAGTGGGCGGCAGGGAGGTGTGCGGCAACGGACGTGCTACGGACGTGTTACGGCCCTTTCGACCGGGAAGAGGCTTATCAAATCCGCCCGTCCTGACTCGCTCGGGCTCGCTCTGACTCGCTGACTGAGCGAGGGGACGAAGTCTTCTTCCCTGCGCGAGCGGCGGGCGGGGGGCCATCCATCCCTCCTTGTCGTGGCTCTGCTCGCGCCCTGCCCCCTTTTGTTGGCCCTGCTTGATACCTGTTCCAGTGCCCTGCCACCCTGTTACTGCTCAGTTGGTAGTTCCCGGGAGCCGTGGTATTAGCGCACTGACGCTGGCAGTGGTGCACTCCACTGTGCCGGCGGGCGGCGGCGGCGGCGGAACCCTCCCAGTCCTCCCCCCCAGTTGCCTTTCCCTTCCCTGTCTCCCCTTCCCCTCCCACTTGGTGCGTGCCCCCACTTTCATTCTCGCCGCGACCACATGGCAAGCACTCAGGGTGCGCGATGGGTTGGCCCGGATGGATGAAGGAAGCCCATCCGTTGTGGCCAAGGGGGGAGGGAAAGGGGACGAGGGATATTCCAAATTGGCAACGGCTTCCACGCCGCCTTTTCCTTGCATCCAGGGTTCTCCATCCTTCGCGCACCTCCGTCCCCTTAGCTAGCGCGGCCCGGAAACCCAGAAAGGCTTTCTAAGCTGCCTGGGTAGCTGTTCCCAAATTCTTCCGTGCTTTTCTCGTCGCTCGTCATAGACGGGACTTAAATCCACCCCTCCCCTTAGCACGGCTTTCATTCCCCCCAGACATTCCCCTGCCCCAGCCAGCTGCTAGCCAAGCCCACTTGCACTAGTACACAACTCATCATGAGCTAGCAATTTTCGACTCGCCGTTCTTCGCACACTGGCTTTTATTTTAATTTTTTATCTATGTTTGCTTGTTAATCAAGCGTATCTGCCTCCTCCCCCTACCCCCTGTCTGGTCTTCAACTCCCCGTCGTTGATACGCTTTTCTTCCTGGACGACCTTATGTTTGTGGCGACATGGTGACTTCCGGAGGTATTAACAAGCGCAGCAGGTCTGCCGCCACCGCAGAGGACGATGGAGCGGATCAGATCGGCTCTGATACCCCACGCTCCGGCGTGGCTACACCGCAACCGGATCTCCACGATAAGCGTCTACCCGGCATTATGAGCTACTTCAATCAGGTTCGTCCAGCGTCTTTTAAGCGTCTGTTGTCGGGCACTTTTACATCAGCTGCGGCTGCGCCCTTCACCTCAACGCCGGGAAAGGAAAAGGATGTCAAAGAAGAGAAAGAAGAGACACGTCACGCAGCCTCCTCCCCAAAGCTGCTGCCCCCTGGCCCTCCACTAGACTCGACTTCCTACGACGACGGCGGCGGCGGTGATGGTGGTGGTGGTGGTGGCGGTGGCGGTGACGGCGGCGGTAGCGGCAACGATGATGGCGGCTGCTCTTCAGATGATAGCCCGCCTCTCCTGTCGCATGAGAGGATGGAGCTTTCGGCTGAGAAGCCAGCCCTGCTGGAGACCAACCAGCAGCCTCATCCATACCCAACGCCTCCGTCGTCACTGCGGAATTCCAACGAATCTGACGGCGATGGCGAGGCTAGTGGAGGAACGGCACTCTGGTCTCGACTGGGCCTCCGCAAGAAGAGCGGTGATGGTTCGGTCTCGCCGGAGCGCCGAGGTTCTTCGTGCCATCCCTTGCTGGGCGTTGTAGCACATCCGCCTGTGCATGGGAGCCGCTTTTCCAACCCCTCTGGGAAATCTAGTGCATCTACTTCTGTCTCCATCATCACCACAACAACACCAAGCTCTCCGATCAGTTCACAGATCAGTTCACAGCATACAGCCAACGCAGCTAGCAAGGCCGAAGAGGGCCGTCCTGCCAAGTCTGCTTCCGTTGATCAATTAAAGAAGCTAACTAGCGTGGCACGAGCAAAGAGCGGTCAATCTACCCCGACACGATCGGCTTCGATCGCCCAGCCACCACGTGTCGAGACGACCGACGATGCAGCCGGCGAGAATGGGAATAGCATTGACCGCGCCGTCTCTCTGACCCCGACTCCTCCGGGAGCACAGGCTCCGGAGCCCAAGGGTAGACTCACGATCAAAATCAGCGAGGCGAGAGGATTACGGAAATGTGTCGCGCCATACGTTGTCGTCGTTTTCCAGCGGAGCGAGCTGATCTCTGGTGGTCCGCGCGTGGACCAGGATCCCGAAGACACGGCGGTTGCCAACATCTCCGCTTTGGGAGGCATTCCTATCCAGCGTTCAGGCAGCGATACGGGCAGGCCTATGGCTATCCCGATGAGAAGCCGCCAGAGCAGCAACACGAGCATTACCGACTTTACTACTTTCCGGAACCGCGCCTCCCGCCGGTCTCTCACGAACCCGAAGTGGGATGCCGAAGCTGTCTTGTACGTTCTTTTCTTCCACCCAAACCCCCCCCCCCCTCCCTCCCAGTGTCATTGCGTAATCGCCATCGAGTTTCTAACGTGTTCCACAGCGACGTCGTTGATTCCGATATGCTCGTCGACATTTCGGTTTACGAGCCGTCGGACAAGGCCGATAAGAGCGAGATATTCCTGGGCCATGTTGATTTCCAGGCGAGACAGGAGAAAGACGGCCCTCTTCGTGGCTGGTTCACATTGAAGGGGCACGCTGATACGATGGCCGAGAATACACCGACGGGCGACATCTTTGTCGAAGCCCTGTACCAGCGGACGGACCGGAAACACGTTGGGCCGGATGACTTCCAGATTCTGCGACTCATCGGCAAGGGCACCTTTGGCCAGGTCTACCAAGTGCGCAAGAAGGACACCAAGCGCATCTACGCCATGAAGGTGCTGTCTAAGAAGGTGATCGTGCAGAAGAAGGAGGTCGCACACACGGTTGGAGAGCGCAATATCTTAGTCCGGACTGCCACGTCGGACTCGCCCTTCATCGTAGGGCTCAAGTTCTCCTTCCAGACCCTCTCCGACCTCTACTTAGTGACCGACTACATGTCGGGCGGCGAGCTTTTCTGGCACCTGCAGAAGGAGGGCCGCTTCAACGAGAACAGGGCCAAGTTCTACATTGCCGAGCTCATCCTTGCCATCGAGCATCTACACAAGAACGACATTGTGTACCGCGATCTGAAGCCCGAGAACATCCTGCTTGACGCGAACGGCCACATCGCACTCTGCGACTTTGGCCTGTCGAAGGCCAATTTGACCAAGAACGACACGACGAACACGTTTTGCGGCACGACGGAATACCTGGCGCCGGAGGTTCTACTCGATGAGGCTGGTTACACTAAGATGGTGGACTTCTGGTCTCTCGGAGTTCTCGTTTTCGAGATGTGCTGTGGCTGGAGTCCCTTCTACGCCGAGGACACACAGCAGATGTACAAGAACATTGCCTTTGGCAAGGTTAGGTTCCCGAAGGATACTCTGTCTGTGGACGGGCGAAACTTCGTTAAGGGTCTTCTTAACAGGAACCCCAAGCATCGGCTTGGCGCTACCAAGGATGCCGAAGAGTTGAAGCAGCACGCTTTCTTCAAGGACATCGACTGGGACGCTCTATCTAAGCGGCTGATTAGCCCGCCCTTTAAGCCGAAGCTCAAGTCGGAAACGGACGTATCGTACTTCGACCCGGAATTCACTAATGCGCTCAACACCAACGGCTCCCTCAACGAGAGGGCGGCAGCACTCGCTCGCGGATTCGCCACATCCACCCCTCTATCGCCCTCCGTGCAGGCAAACTTTCAGGGGTTCACGTTTGTCGACGAGAGCGCCCTCGAGGATCAGATGAGGGACCGTTTCAAGTACGAAGATGAGGAGATGGACGATGCTGAACGCTCTAAGGAGGATCAGGATTGGGAGGATCTTGGAGACGCAGATGCCGATCCTAGAAGGACGAACCGTATGAGCGGCATCGTCCGGACCACGACGAACGACGAGATGTTCGGCGGAACCCAATTCGACATGTAGATCACACATCAGATGCGATCTCTTTCCTTCTGTCTCGCTCTCTTTCTCGGAACTTCTCGCTGCGAAACCCCGACTCACTGCCCTCTTTTCCCCCTTCTACCCCTATTTTCACCGCGGACACCGAAATTGAGAAGAGACCTCCCCACATCCCACAACTTCCCCCTACAGCCCTTTCTTTTTTCCTTCTTGTTTTCAACCCAACCCACCACCTGCCACATCACGGTATCTAGTTGCATAAGGGGCGGTTCTATGATTGCATTTCATAAGGAGGGGAGGGGGTAAGCGTGGCTCTGGCGCACGGCGTTATTTCACCCCCCTTGTTTTGACCCACCTTTCGGACCGGAGTTGCCACCTCAAGACAAAATGGACGCATCGGCAAGAGAGGAGAAGAGTAGAGGACGATGTTTTCCGCTGCTTCTGTCCATGGGGACGTAGCAGGCATTCAGCGATACGAAATCTGGCGCTGGCTGTATCACCCAGTCTTCACCACTTCCCCCATGCCTTCCGTTGTGTACCCGCGAATCTCCATGTGGCCGGCCGTTGCAGGAGTGTTGTTGACCCGAAAGTATCCCCCTGAAAAAAAAAAGCGAACTATGCCGCAACGCCCCGCGCTGCTTCCTTTGCCCTGTTCCCCTTTTTTTGTCGCTCTGCTCTTTTCCTTGAGTACACCCTGTTCACCTGAATGAAGGAAACGAGAAAAGTTATTTCCTGCTGCATTTCGGTCACGAAAGGGGGAGGGCTGGCTAGTCGAGGGGCACACGGGTTTCATCCCGGAACGAAATCTATTCCACTGACGAATCGAGGATGATGGACGACGATATGATACGGGATGGAGGCGCTAATTTGTTCAGTCGGGGCGGCTTTTCTCGAACATGCCTTCCTCGCAGAGTCAATGAACACAACATATCAATAACACACATTCACACACTCCCTCTGACTCGTTTTTTTTATCTTTTATTGGTGATGCAGACCAGGGCGTACGTTCGTACCTAGGTAAGGTACATACGTGTAATGAAGGGCGTCGGTGGACAGCGGCTCTAGGGATGAAGCAAAGGCGAAGACGATTTGGGAGGGAGAGGATGGGGGAGACGAATCGTCCCTCTTTTGGGTCTTTTTGCATCCGAACGTCAATAACTGCGAGGGCAATGGGCATATATCTACCTGTCTATTCCACACCAACCTTGTTTGGAAGCAAGATCCGCCGATGCCATCCACCTACTCTTGCAATATTCATACTTATTGCTATGAAGAAAAGGACGGGCTTTGTAATCCTAATACGTAATGGTAATGGCGGGCAGAATACAACGAGACTGGGGAGGAGTCGTCGTGCAGATACGTCCTCGATGTGCGTAGGTAGTATTAGACTTTGTTGCCTCACGATCGTATCTGAGTACCCAGTTGTGTTACGAGAACAAAGATAAAGCTAGTCGGACGTTCGCCCTCTTAGCTCACCTAGTTAATGTTCTCTGCCGGGACGGGTCTTCCGCTCGGCGGTACCGACCTGGCGGCCTCCCTCAACGACGTCCAGCTTCCTTCCTCTCCTCTTTTACCCCCTCGCCTCTCCATTTTCTATTTTCGTTTGTCTTTCTACCTAAGTGGAGCATAGGCTGAGGAAGGGAACGAAGAGGAGCTGGCCGCATAGTAAGGGGAGCAGGAACCTGACTAACCTGGAAGGTGGTGATTGTACGTACGTAGCACGTACGTACCTGGTAGCTATTGCGCTGTATGCAAAAAAAAAAAGGAGGCGAGAAATGTGTTTTTTCCCCCTCTGCTATCCCTACCTACTACGACAGGTAGTGAAAGAAGGTATAACGCGGGATACCACCTCGCCCCCTCGCGTCCCTGCGTACATAGTAAATGTATATCGGTCGAGGAACTCCTGTCCTCTTCCTCGTGTCTTTCACTTCTCTCCTGCCGGCGTGACATAAGTAGGTTGTTGAGTGTCTCTTTTGGTCGTATCATCATTCAGAACCACTTAAGCCGACAAGCCCTTTCAGAGAAGGAGAAAAGGAGATGAAACGTGTGGGGGGGTTGGGAAGAGAGCTACATAGGTATCGACAGAGTACTTGGGTGGAGAAATATGTAAACCAGGAGCTGGGAGGACGCAACGATGGAAGGCGTGGATGGAGGTATATGGAAAACCTGCTGAAAGAGTGTCTATTAGGTCCCCGAGGGATGTACGACTTATCCTCATACGATACGGTCCCCCATCTGTCTATAGGGCCAAGAGCGAGGAGGTGGCTTTATATGAGGCTACCTTGGATAGGCTGAGATAGAGAGATGGGTGCGTGGTTATTCTAGCTACCTTACCTACCTCTACGAGGGTAGGCTCAGTTCAATACGAATACAACAAGAAAATATCAGCTCCTGAGACACTACCCTCCGAGAATAGGACACACGGCAGCAAGGAGGGCACATTTTGCCAAAGACGCGTTGTGAACTACCTACCGACTCGACGTAGTGGATAGATAGGGGAAGAGAACAAATGTACACGGGATAGGATTACCACCCCCCAACCCCCCATTTTCCTTTGCCCCCTCACTCGACTTCTTTCCTGACAACCCTCATCTGCCCTCCGTCGACTATACGTGAGATGGTCGTTTCGGGTTGTCTGCTGCCTCGCCCTCAACTTTCGACTCTCGCCGCCACCGCGCTTTCGTTGATTATGGGATATAGGTCGGTCAGTTGTGAAGGAACGAAGGAACAAACAGGTCGCGCAGCCTCCTGCCCAGCCCCTTTCCTCCTCCTCGAACTCGACTTTATGTTTAGGAACATTATGTGTGTGTGAGATTTTTTGTTTGGTTCTAATGCTTGTGCCCGGCCTCGTCATCCTCCTCCTCGACGAGCCAGTCCTCGACGGCGGCAGAGGCACCCTGCTCGGCACCCTGGCCCTCCTGGCCCTCGACCTCGACGGCGAGGGTCTCGTACTCCTTGAGGCTGGAGGCGAGGTCGGCCTCCTCGGGGGACTTGGGGGTCTTGGGCACGCTGAAGGTCTGCACGTGGCCCTGGGCGTCGGACTCCTTGACGGGCGTGGGCTTGTACGCCTTCAGCTCCTTTAGGTAGAGCTCCTGGACGAAGTCGGCTGTCGTGGGAGGTCACAACGTTAGTTTATCTAGCTGATACCATCCTCCCCTGGCTTTCAATGCCCTTCTCCATCCATCCATCCGTCCCGGCCACTCTATGTCATGCACTCCATCGGATGTAGCGGGGAATCGGCATAGCGAAAAAAGAAAAAAAAAAGAGGGAGAGAAGAGCATACCTCGTCGCGATACGGTCGGCGCAATGAACCCTCTCATCTGGTACATCCGAGCGACGGTATTCCGGCGCGCCGCCAGCCTCGAGGCCGCGGACATGGCGCCGCGGGTGGCCTGTACGTTCGGGTCGTCAGTCCTTGTTCGATTCCCCACGTCATGGCTTCCCCATCCCCCATCTCCCATCCCCCCTCATCCTTCCCTCCCTCCGTCCCTCTTCTTTAGCCGTATCAGGCCCCGGGGGTGGCCGAGGACTTCGGCATGGATTCTGTGTTTTGTGCTCTATCCTGTTGCGGGTGTTGCGGGGAGGCCGGACAGAGCAGCAGCTAGATCCGCCCACCCGTGGGAAAAAAAAACAGAAAACACCAAAAAAAAAGCCAGACACAAACTCCGAAAAGGCCGTCGCGGCGGGGGGGAGGGGGGGGAACACAAAACGTACCGCTACAGATGTGGACAGCATGGTTAGGATATGTGTGTGGTGTGCGCGACAGGGCCGACTGCGCTCGCTCAATTGACCTTCCGTCAAGGTAGTCGTGGAGGTAAGAGGTAGGTAATGAGGTTGGCGGTGGAGATCCCGCAGAATGGAGATAGTAGAGACAGAGAGGTAACGGAGTAATAGGCCACTGCGAGGTTTTTCAGGGTGGGTGGGCGTGGATTGGCCGGGCGCGGGCGGGAACTGGAGCTCTCCAAAACGCAACTGATTGATCCGAATGGCGCCGGCAAATCGGGTGGGCGGACATGTTCAGCCCAAACATTTGGGAGCTTCGCAGCTAGGTGTGGCTGGTGTGGGGCGTAATCTGTGGCGGCGCAGTGAGTGTATCACGTGAATATCAGCGTGACTTCTGTCTGAGGTCTCACGGCGTCTCGTCGTTGTCTCAGGCTCCGGATTCGCTTCTCACGCGGGCTTCACCACCTATATATAATTCTTTGACTTCAAAGCGTGGGGGTCCTTCTTCTGGCTTTTTCCGTCTCAGTGGCAGACGCGGCAGATCCGGCCGTGAGGACATCATCACCCAAGGGCACACTACTTCCCCGTTACCACAAACAAATGGAACCTCAGACTCGGACAGCTTCGGGCCGGTCGAATTTGTATATACTGTATTGTAGCTATCTACCTACGCAGGTACCTATGTACCCAGCAGGCACTAGTCGGTACAACCCCAGAATATCTCACGCACGTCCACGTACCTCGCAGCATGGATCTCATTATAGCAGTCTCAAGACATCCAATAATAAGGTTCAAAGTAGTACTTCACACCATGTAAGTCATGCGGTACCTAGGTACAATTTCCTCGTACCAGTCGAGGTACCCTGTTACATATGATCGGTCCAATTTATGTATCCTCCTCTATATGCCCAGAGGTAGTTGGTCTCTCTCCGACCAACCCCGATCGCCCTCGGCTGTTTTCCCCCTCTGCCACGATGGTGAGGTAGTTCGTAAGCGGGATAGTAGTAAACTTTCTGCGAAAAATGAGAACCAAACATGCCATGCCGGCCCGCCCATGTAAATAAACCAGAAGACACCGAGATCCCATGCGTAGTACCGTAACAACAACAATAAGAAAAAGAAAGAGTGGCGCCTGTGTATATCTCTCTCCCGCCTCTAGAGATGAGAATGAAGAATCACTGCGAGTAGGGAATCACGATAAATAGAGAACACAGGTCTCGAAGCAGTACGTGCTGCCCCGATGCAGGAAAGGAAGGACGAAGGGCTGTGGCTATCTCGTGCCACGCCGCCGCCGTCAGTCTCCGAACCACCTCCGCTACAACCCCGCTGCTTATCCCGCCCATTCGCCGCTTACGCGTCGTCGGCGTAGTGGCCATCGTACCGACGGTCCTCGCGATAGCGCTGGTTGCGGCCGGCCTCCTCGTAGGGGCGGCGCGGGACGCCGTGGTCGGCAGGCGAGCCAGGCAGCTCCTTGTTCAGGTTGCGGCCGGCGGCGCCGCGACGGGCGCTCGCGTAGGCCTTGACGCCAACGTAGCCGACGGAGAAGACGGCAGCGATGACGGCGTACGCGATGACGAGCGGCATGGAAGCCGTGGCCAGCTGCAGGCCGAGGCCGCCGTTGATGATGCCCAGGAGCATGAAGAGACGGCCCCACCAGATGTGCACGTAGCTGACCAGGCCGCGGCTCTCGTTGGCGAGGTAGTGCCGGTGGTGCAGGAAGCCAAGCAGCGGCTGGATGCCGAAGGCGGCCACGACGACGGTACCGAGGACGGTGTGCGGCTGCGCGGGACCCAGGAACAACTGTAGAAGATCTCGTTAGTAGCTGGACGGAAGCGCTCGCAAGGTCGGCGGGGACTGGGCGATTCTTACAATCTTCTGCTGCTGCGCCGCGATCACGCCGATGGCGAAGCCCGCCCACATGAGGAAGAAGGCCAGCATCTGCCAGATACCGTGGACGAGCCACTTGCCCAGCAGCGGCATCAGGGACGAGCCCAGCGGGTAGAACACCACCATGACCAGCGCCATGATGAGGCCGTGGGCTGCCACGAGGGTCGCGTTGTTCTTGGGCGGGCCCGTAACCGTGACGCCGCCGTTGTCCGGGCCGAACGGGTTGCTGCCGGAGCTCCCGCTGTTCCCACCCCCGTTGCCCGAGCCGGAACCGGAACCGGAACCGGAACCGGAACCAGAGCCAGAGCCAGAACCCGACCCAGAGCCCGACCCGGACCCGCTGCCGCTCCCGCCGCCGGTACTAGCCACGAAGGGGTTGGCATCGGCGCTGATGGTGGCCTTGGTCAGATCGAGCGTGTACTGCGTGGTGTCGTCGTGCTGGTTGATGTTGGCGTTGGTGTTGGTGGTGGCCAGCGAGCTGCCCTTGTTCCAGCCGCCGATCCAGGGGGAGCTCGTGCTGGTGACGGATAGGGAGCCGCCACCGGACCAGGTCTCGCAGTTGGCGCACTTGATGTTGGCGGTCATGACGCCGCCCGAGACGCCGCTGCCGGCCAGCAGGGTCAGCTTGGCCGCCGTCGAGCTGGTGTCCAGCGAGGGCTCGGTGTGGAAGGTGCCGTGGCGCGGCGACAGCGTCAGGTTGCCCTTGCCGTTCTGGTACATGATGAACATGTTGGACCCGTCCATCTGCGTGCCCGTGCCCAGCGCGACCCATGCGTATGTCGACGGCGCCGTGATCTGGAAGTAGATGTTGCCCGTGCCCTTGCTCGCCGTCGACGTCGGGATGCCGACGGTGTAGCAGACCTTGTCCGCGTTGGAGGGGCAGAACTGGAGCATAGCGGAAGCACCCGCCGCCAGGTCTGTACGGCACGGAAGAGTCGTCAGTATCGCTCTCGAAGTTGGATCGGGATCGCAGATAGCATGTTAGACTTACACAGAGCGGCAGCGGCGGTCGCCGCCAAGGAGCCTTGTAACCGTGTCATGGCCACTGTGTATTGATGTTTGTTTGTGTAAACTTCACGTCCTGTTAGTGAACAATAGTCACCTAGAAGAAGAAGGAAGAATGGGAAGGAAGAGGAAACAAAGTGACGGTACGGTGGGGGGAGGGGAGGGAGGAAGGGTGAGAAAGACGGGGGAAGGGCAGGGACTAATAAATAAAGTACCAGACGCAGAGAGGAAAAATACGTACCCCCACTCTCCTAGCCCGAAACAAGTAAACAGTAAGAACTGTGTTGTGTCTCGAATGTGTACTCTCGAATGTATACACGCCCAACCACTATAAGGGGTATGTATATATTAGGGAGGTGTAAACAAGAGTGGGCAGAGAGAGACACCCGGGGACGTCAACGGCGCCTTCGACAGTTCAAAGGGCGTTTAGGGTTTAGGAGGGTAGTTAATCAGAGCGGGAGAAGGGGACCGGTATAAAAGACTTGTTGTTCGGTGTTGGTGTTATATGAAAGGCTTGATTGATATGGATTGGTTGGGGGGGGAGGGGGGGGGAGGGATACGGGTAATGGAGCAGGTACGGGGTACTTGGGTACCCATGCCAGCCACGTACCTTTTTTGGTCGATATTGGCGCAGGCGTCGCGCAGGTGAATGAGGCTTGGCGTCCCCTGTCTGCCGGTGGGTTTGGAAGACCGGTACGCGCCCCTGGTCGTCGTGGAGGTACCTCTGCACTGGCACCTGGACACTGGCTCACTGTCCGCCGGACTTTGGTTGGGGGAAATGGAGGATGATGGGGCTGAGAAGTGAAAACGCGCGGACTCTGTGCAGTGCCTTCTCGTTGGCAGCGGGGCCCGGGACCCTGCCAGAGGAGGGCAGGGCAGGGTAGATAGATATTCACTCTGCGTCTGAAACACTCTATCCGGAAGGAAGGCGGACAGCCAAGGGGGGGGGGGGGGGGAAGGCCTCCTTCCGGTTGGGTGCGGCGGATGGTGATGGATGGTGGTGACGACGACGCTGTCAACCCGCATCATTCTGTCTCGCCCGGCGTCCGGTCCGGGGCAAATGCCTGCAGTGCATGCGCTTCGGCATCATGTTCATGCTGGGAGCTCTCAGAAAGGCGCGCCAGGCGAGCCGGGATAAGGCACGAGCGCGACAAGAATCACGATCGAGGGGGGGGCGGCTGTTATCGCGTACTGGGTACGGGACGTTGGCAGCCCACGCGTGGCGCATCGTACCGCAGCAGTGAATTAGGAAGAGCGGCAGCCTCGCGGTGGTTGTCCCGCCTCGGACGAACTCCATCTTCCAGCGCCGCCGGCTACCACCCTAGCCGACTGGGCAGTGGGAAAAGAGAGGAAAAACCGGGGCTGGAGGAAAAGATAGCGTGCTCAGCCACGGCTACGGCAGCTAGCCATTGTGCCTCTGCCTCGTGTCGTACGGTACTCCGTGCACGTACTAGTACGGAGTACAGACCAGTGAGCAGCAGATCGCACCCACACGCTCCCGCAGGTCCCGAATGGGGCACCCGCTGGAGACGAAGGCACGCTCCGGCGCGCCGGATATAGTTGTACGCTCGAGATGAGGCCAGGCGACAGCGTAAAGGCGCGAGTGCTCAAGGAGGAGGAGTCCAGGTACTCAGTACGGAGATCAGCCCGAGTAATCTGCGACTGCGGCGAGGTCGCAGAAAATGCCACGGAAGGGTTCCTGTCGGGAAAATCGTCAGGGGCCCCTGGGGCGCATCCGCCAGTAAGATGCCACCTGATGTCGCCTTGGTTACCCGTTGGGATTCGGGGGAGGGGGGGGTTGCGCCGGGATGTCTTTTTTAAAATAGGCGCTAGTGTCAGACCCCAGTTGATCCTCGCATCCTCCCCTTTTTGCTCTAATTGTTCGGGCTCGTAGCCTCAAACGAGGAAAGATGGCCTGCTACGGCGTGCGTTGTACACGGTACCTGCACTCCAGCCTGCACAGCCGCACCGCAGTCAGTACATGTACCTACGGGTACCCAGCGTTGATGCGGCGCAAAATTCGGTGGAGGAGGGTTCCAGGCCCGCCGCGCCTCCACGCGCCTCGTATGCACTCCAAGCTCTCGTTCTGCGCAGACCCCCCCGCCCAAAGAGACAAATCTTCCTTTCCTGCGCCGGAGTACGGACGTGGGTAGATCATGCGCGCTCGTGGAGATGCAGCCGGCCAGTCATGAGCAAAACGGGAGGGAAATCCGCCCAAGGCATCAGCTCGGGCCTCCAGAGCCAGCGTGATGAAATGACTTCGCCGTCAGTGGCTGGGCTGGGCTGGTCTGTCGATTTGTGCGGTTTCGTCGTTGCGTCACAGTAAAAAGGCGGTCCGTCGGTGATTCAGGGGTTCCCCAGCTAGCGCCGGCGGCGGCAGAGAAAGGAATTACGGAGTACGAAGCCCGGGCTTCACCGTTTCCGACCAATAAAACGAGGCATAATTGCTGCTAGTGTGGCCAGCCCGACCGATCCCCAAGAGCTAGGATGGGCGCTGCTAGCTGAAACGGGCTGACTCGGATGCATCGATCTCTCGCTTCTCTCGCTTCTCTTCGTCCCTCGTGCCCTTTCTCTCTTTTCGCACGCTCTTTCCCTCCTCAGTGATCCATACATACCTGACTTAATACGGCGTCGACGGGACGGCCGCAAGTCTGGAAATCGTGATGACTATCCACGTTTTTACGTCTCCACGCCCTCCTCTCCTCGACTGTCCCCTTGTGTGTCATCCATTACCAAAGCCCCCCATCGGCCATCCTCTTCCTCGTTTTCCTCCGAGGGGGGGGGCTGGCGGATAGTGAGCTCACATCAGCGCGCTACCTATCGGCCCTCTTCGGCAGCCACTGGCAGGACCGGAGGAGACGAGACCCGGGGGCTGTGCGCCTTGACTGGCCCGGCGGGACAGCAGCGATCGGTCGGTCGGTCGCAGGCTCCAGGCACAAAACAGCACTGAGTACTCCGGCAGCGATGGGCGACTACAGACTGCACTGAGTAATAATCTGTAATCTGTGTCCGGCGCCGATCCCAAAGCCCTACAGGGCCTGGGTGCCCTGGCACAAGCCTCTTGCTCTCTGCTCGACAACCGCCAACGTCAGACCGTCAGATTTCCAGGCCTCCTCATCCTTCTGCTCCTCTTCTCTTCCGCAGCGTACAGATACGAAATACATGGAGGTTTGGTCCGCCCGGACGTTGCGTCAATCCCAGCATCGTCCCAGCCCGATAGGTTAGGATGAAGCGCGAATCAGAGGATGCGCATTCCGTCCAAGTTCCCTCCTCTTACGCGGCCTTCCTGCTGTCAACCCGGCGCGGGACGGCCTGGCGCACCGCACTGGGACGCTACTGCACATCTGAGACAGCAGAAGCTGGCGATGGCTTTGGGCCAAGCCCGGCACTTGCCCCGTCGAGGACGGCGGTGGCTTGGCGGTCGAGACTTATCGACCCAATACGTCTCGTTTTTTTTACTACTGCCCGCATCGGACATTGAGCTGGGCTGAGTTGGCCAGCCTCCAGCGTATCAGCCAGCCAGCTGGCGGCGTCAGCCCGGCCCAAAGAAGGCAGAGAGGGTTACACCCGGACAATGCGCAGGGACCCCTTTGCGCGGTGAGAATCAATTATTATCTCTTCTCTCCGTCCGTGGATGATTCTTCACGCTGCATGTTCTGCCTCTTGAGGCTCCACAGCGGGGTCGCGGACTGCCCATCCATCAATGATGAACGGCCTTTTTCGATGCTATCTGCACGTCGAGGGAGGTGACCGTCGGTCCCGGGGCTGAGCCGAGCCAACGAGACGCTGCCAGTTTCCTGCTGACGGCTGCGGCGGAGGGCCTCCCTCACCAACGCCAATTAATAAGGTAACGTCTCTGTCGTGGCACCCCAATGTCGGGTTCCCCGTGCGCCTGTGCCTCCGACCATTTACGGGCGGTATTTCTCTCGTCAATAACTACGTACCTAGGTGCTGTCTTGGTGTGTCAATAACTGTATTTTTCCCCACGAAGGGAAGGCCACGGACGACAACACACAAGAGGGCAAAAAGGGCCAGCGGTGCTCGCGACAAATTACCTGGTCGCGTCCCGGAATACGGCACTCGCCATTAACCGGTCGCCGCGAGCAACCGGTATAGCAGACCTGCTATGCTCGCTACACGCCAGGGAAGCCGTTTCCACCGGAGGAGGGCAGTACGGTGTAGGGGTCGATAAGCCTTGGCGTTATAGCAGACGTAATCGGCTGCCGCCCCTGCAGGCGGACGGAGAAAGGCAGCCTTGGCAGCCGTTTGGTTAAGGCCGACGCCGCTCGAGTCGTTTCGTTTCACGTCCACCTCCACCCAGGCTTGGAACCAAGCCCGGCGGCGGCGGCCATGGAGAACTACCAAGCCGGACCAGGACAGACCGCTTGTTCATGACCGCACGTGAAGAAGGTAAGCCAAAAGGCAACTTCCGAAGAGGGCGGCTTGCCGCATTCGCTGCCCTTTCCCGTCCGTCCCCCACGCTGGAACGTAGATGGGCGCATGGGGTCGTTGTCGGAAACCAGCGGCGTGAGAGGGAGACGAGAATGGAGGTTCAAGTGCCGTGTCCTTCATCCTCAACTGCCACCTCGGAACCCCCCCGGCCGTATCATCGTTAGGGATCCACCCCCAGAATCTCACGCAGACGGATATCCCTCGTCTTTCATGATACTTGTGGGGGACGTGGCCCGGAATGTGCGGAGTGTATGGTGGGGGTCCGCTTAGAGACGTATCCGGCGAAGGAGCAAAGCTGCCCATAGATGGATTCTTTTGTCCAAGCTCAGAGAGTCTACTCAACGGCGGACGTCGGCCGGTCCAGCTGCCATCGCAAATGGACCTCGTAGGACAATCTACCTTGTAGCCACCGAAGGTATTCCTCCTGCTCCCCCCCTCATTTCTCTGTGGCGTGGCGGACTATAGAACTGTGCCGGGTAGCTCGTAGGTAGTGCTAGCTCGGCAGCTGCGTTACCAGACAAGTCGATCCATCCGTGAAGTAAGGGAGGGAGGAATATGTGGAGAAAAGCTGATTTCAAACGTCGTCCGTGCCGTTAAGCCTTCTTCTACTTGTGAAGGAATTGGTTTCTTGCGTGATCGCGCTCCTGCTACCCAAGGCAGGCAGTGCTGGCGTGATGGGGGCGAAAGCATCAAGCCCTGTGTGTTCCAACCAGCCATCAACCCAGATAGCGGAGCAGATACTGATTAGACAACTATTACACATCCACGAGAAGGATCGGCAGGATGGACGACGGATCCCAGATCCAAGCTTCGCACGGCTTGCTCAAGATGATCAAGCTAGACGTACCCACAGTGCTAGGGGATGTGGCGAGTCCAGTCTGGAAACGCCTCCAGAGCAGACAGCGTCGGAAGACCAGGCCCCTACCTAGTAAGGCTATCAGGGTATGGAAGTGACAGCGGCGAGGCTCGGAGAAGAAAGCCAGAGCTGGGGAAGACGGCGAGATGCCGGAGCTCGATCTCAACGTCATCCTGGACGCCGAGCTTTCCCCCTTGCGGAAACGACCGGTTGGCTCTTGATCCTAATCATTCCTACTCCTTCACTTCTCCCCGTGTGCGGCGTCATAAACGACGGATAACCCCTTTAGGCATCCCTTAAACCATGATGGGGACTGGAGAAAAGGAAGAAGGAAGGAATAGCAAGCCCCCCCCCTTCTCACTGAGGACAAAACGCGCTCCACGACGTGTTCGATATCCTACATGCACTGTCTCCGTCCTTGGAAACGCGCGATGCTGCGTCGAAGGAGGTAGGTAAGGTAAACGGCAACTTCCGCCTCATCCCTCCCTCCATACCTAAGGTATCTCGGTGCTCCTATATGCCCGAGTACGGGTAGGTACCTAAGCAACTATCTAGGACGTAAGGAGGCCGGCCACCAAATCCATTCTTCCTATTCCACACAATCGAGAAGAGGTATCCGGTGGTAGCCGCACGACGATACCCCCCTTGGCAAGCCACGCGATTCCCGTCCTTATTCCAATTGCGCAGGGGCAAGAACGGAAGCAGAGGCAGAGGAGTGAAGAAGGAGGAACGGTAGATCCTCCTCGATCCTCTCTGCAAGAAGCTGTGGCCATGGGCTCGTCCCCTCCTCTCCTGAGCAGGTTTGTGGCCTTCTCGTCGTTATCGTCGGTGACTACCTATCCACCTAGTACCTTTACCTTAGGTATAGTACCTACAGGTAAGGTAAGTTGCGCGCCATCTTCATCATTCGTCTTAAGCATCCGCCCTACACATCGTCGATGCCGAGTCCATTTCTATTCCATCAAGGCGCACTATCATGGCCGCCCCAGGCCTTTGTTAGACCCTACATCACCTTACCTTCCGAGAGCTACTGCGAGCTTGTGATGCCACATGCGTGCTTGACGTCTTCTCCCGAGATTAGTAGCCTACCTAGGTACCTTGGGCAGCAGTGTGGATAATGACGAAAGTGATGACAAATACCTGTAGTATAGTATCTATGTAGATTGTCATGGATCGCTGTGTCCACGATACCCCATATGTGCATACATGTACACCGTATGGATGTATGATAGGTACATACGAGAGATCGAGATAATCTCGCTAGTCATTCTGGGCAACTTAGAGACGATCCGGGCGGAGAACCGAGGGCGCGGGGAAATCGCGATATCTTTGCTCGGCGAAATGGTCGAGCCGGCTCTGAGACCACCTATGCTATGGATATCTCGACGAGCCCCGGGCCCTTCCCTTCCGCCTTCTGTGCCGAGCCAGCAGGACACACCACGCATATCCCACTAGATCCGTATGTCTAGGTACCCACGTAGGTTGTCAATGCCTCCTGAAGGCGAAACCTCTGTGCCATAGCTGTGTGCTGATGTGTGCTGTGCTTTTAACTTCTACCATGCGGCGGCGCGGTAGGCACGTCGATTTGGCGCCAGTGGTGATACTCATTTCTTGGTGAGCTTTGCTAGTGATTTGGAATCCCCGTCTTGATTGGGTTCGTGCTCAGTCGCACTATTAAACCTGCCCACTGGCATTGACGCGCCTCGCTATGTACACCTAAACGGTCTTGAAGAAAAAAGAGAGAAAATGAAAGACGCCCGTATCTACCCCGAGTAAGGAAAAACCGATAAGCCAAGAGCTAAGCCAATGAAGGTAGCTGTTGTTGTTGCTGACCTGTGACCTCCTTTTCCTGCCATTGACGCCTAGTATTCGACGAATGAATGTGGGTTGATACGCTGAGGAAGAAAAAAGGAAAATAAAGGAAAAAAGATCGAATTCGCTTCGAGGCTTCCTTCCACCCGCCAAGCAACAATACCACCCCCGCCGTCCTCATAGAAGAAGGGAAATGGGCATGATCAGACTGCCGAAGCGCGGCTGCCGAAGCGGCCGCTGAAACTGTTCTCGAAAAGACTGTCGGGGGCCACGAAACTGAAGCCACCGAAGGGGTCCTCATATACCCCCGGAGAGGTACCCCACGGGGCCTTGGACGCAACGACGGGGCTCAGCGCCAGCTCGGTGAACTCCGACGAGAAGTTCTCGGCCAGCTCCGGATCAGTGATCAGCGGCTGGATGGGCGGCTCGATCTCCCGGGCGGCCAGCTTCTCCCAGTCGATCTTTCGGAAGAAGCGATGCTTCTTGATGGTCGCCAGGTCCTTGGGCATGTTGGCCCCCAGCCTTTTCCGGGGGTCCTTCTTGAGCAGCCGCGTGAGGAGATCCTTGGCGTCGGGGCTGAGGAAATACGGGAGCGAGAGCTTCTGCTTCACGATATTCGACTGGATCTTCGCGTGGTTGGCGCCGCGGAAGGGGGGGTTTCCCGTCATGAGGTCGTAGCCCAGCGCCCCGAGAGACCACCAGTCGACAGCCTTGCCGTACGCCTGACCCTGGATGATTTCGGGCGCCATGTACTCGATCGTGCCCAACATCGACCGGCATGCGTCAGGCGAATCCACGGCGACCTTGGACAGGCCGAAGTCGGTGAGGAGGAGATGGCCTTCGGCGTCGAGGAGGCAGTTCTCAGGCTTCATGTCCCTGTAGACAACGCCCAGGTCCTCGTGGAGGTGGGAGAGGGCAAGCACCATCTCGGCCAAGTAGAAGGCAGCGGTCGACTCGCTGAACATCTTCTCCGCGCTTAGATGCGTGAACAACTCGCCTCCCTGGCCGTACTCGAGGATGAGGTACAGCTTTTCCTGGTCTTGGAAGGCGTAGAAGAGCTTCACTACAAAGGGATGCTGGTTCACCGACTCCAGGATCTGTCGCTCCGTCTTGGTCTGCTCGACCAGCTTTCTGTGGACGACCAAAGAGGCCTTCTTGAACTGCTTTTGGGCGTATAAACGGCCGGTGGAATGCTGCTTGACTAAGAGCACCGTGCCGTACGATCCCTTGCCGAGACATCTCAGGGGCTGGAAGTCGGCCGCCGTCATCTTACGGGGTGGGCGCGGCAAGTCGTCTGAGCTTCGGAAGACGAACGGCGGCTCGATGAAGTGAGGCGGGTGGGCGCTGTCGCTGACGAATTCGTTCTCGAGGTTGATCTCGTAACTCGTGGTCTCTTCGGATCCGGATCCCCCATCGACGCTGCCGTTGCTGCTACCGGTGCGCTCTCGGTCGGTGCCGTTGCTCATGATGGTGCTGGCGCAGTCGTCGCCGGACATGTCAGCCGACGTGGCGAGAGGCGAGCTCACCCTCGGGTGGCTGTCGATGCGCATGGGCGAGCTGCAGCGCGTCGGGGAGCTAGTGCGCACCGGGGAGCTCGTGTGCGTGAAGGAGCTGGTGCATGTGAGGGAGCTGGCGCGCGATGAGGTGGTGCGCGACGAGTGGGTCGAATCGAGGATGAGGGGATCCAGCTGCATGCGGAGCTTCGCGATGCCGCTCATGGCCGGAGAACTGGTGGGCTTTAGGACGGGGCTGCAGTTGGCGCTGACCACATCGTCGAGAGCGGGAATCTTCTTGAGCCCGCGGTGCGAGCCCTGCTTCTGCATGGGCAGCGCGACATGGCCGACGAGGTCACCGTCCTCGTCGCCGGCCGTAATGGGGGTGCCATGGAAGCCGCGCACCGTGGTGACCGCGGGAACAGCCGGCCCCAGCATGACGTATGGGCCCAGTTGGGAGGCTAGGAGAGGGGAGCGGGTATTCAGGAATCTCGGGAGGTAGGGGTGTGGTGGAGTGGAGGTAGAGAAATGTCGGTTTGCGGCGCTCTGACTGCGACGCGATTGAGAGCACCGAGTGTCGAGGTGAGGTCGCGAAGAAAGCTGTCGCCCAGGTTGCTCGGTTCTGCCCAAGTCGATTTGCTATGGCCGAGCGGTGTGGTTCACCGAGCGTCGAGTTGTCCAACTCAGCGCTCGCCTCGTCGCCGCTCGCCGTCGCAGCGCACCTGTGAAATTGATCCTCTGAGAAGTTGCCGATGGCTCGGGATACGCATCTGTGACTTGAAGAAAGAAGCAGAATTTTCGGGGGAGTACTGCGTGTAGAGCATTTGGGGACGGTTATTCGAGTTGTCTGTGGGCGTTTCGCGGAGCGCGTGGAGGAGAGGAGAGCAGAGAATGTTTAGACCTGAAAGTGAGGGCGGAGGAAAAAAAAACGTTGGTATTGTTCACATGCGGCTCGAGCTGAAGACACGGGGCTGGAGCACAGGGTAAGGCTAATTTTTTTCCGCTGCGGGTGGCGCCTCAGCGCTAAACCGCCTCAAACCTCAGCCATAATTGCCCACCAAGCCGGCAGAAAATAAAAATAAAATTGTGAGAAGGAGGCGAGACGAAAGTGAGGTGAGAACTGAGAGATGGGAGGCAGGTCGTATTATTCTACCAGCGGCCAGAAGCGAAACGCGCCATAAACCGTGCAACAATACAGCCAGTCACAACAATAGCAACTGTCTAGCTCCTCTGTTTGGCCATCCCATCCCACCCATTCATTATTTGGCGCAGCGCTTTTCGTGTCGCGGGCCATATCCTACCGCAAGCCCTGTTGATGTGCTAGTGGGGTTCGTGGATGCCGTTGCAACGGATCACGGCGGGGGGAGTGTTTACTGGGTGAGCTTCCAGCCCGGCGAGCTGGCCGCTGGCTGCTGACCGCCAAAGCCCCGTAGCAGCCTGCTTGAGCGCTGGGGCACTGCGGCGTTGCGCTGCTGCAGGTCTTATGCGGAGAGGCTTCCAGGCCGTTCTGACCAGCCAGTCGCTACGTGATTCGTCCTGGCGCGGGGGAAACCCAGCGGGACGAACTCCCTATAGGCCGCTAGCGAGGACCTATTCCATCGTCAGGCTCCAATGGCCTGCGTGACAACAGCGCCTCGAATGCTCATACGCTGGTACCTAGGTATGTAGGTAGTGGGTATGAGGATCCACACGTAGACTTGCATGAGGAGAAAACAACTCGTCCTGTTGAGCTGCAGCCCTCGTCCGATCCCTTTATATGCCTCGGTGCCTTACGAGTACCTAAGTCGGGCCTTGCGAGCAAGTCGGGGCTTCTTGTAGGAGGGCAAGGAAAGTGCTGCGGAGACAGAGATGGATGGGAATGAGAAGAATCCAAAGGTGGGGGGGGGGGACAGCTAGCCGTCTCCTATGTCCCGTCTCTGAAGCTTGCCACCAAGGGGCTATGCGACACATCATAGGTTGGTTATTCTTTGCGGAGGGTATCACTTGCTTTGCTGATTCTCATTTGTCCTATTGTGCCCCTTTCTCCATACCAAGTCCCGCCATGCCATGCCATGCCTCTTACAAGGGTTTACAGAGCGGCGCCGTCGTCTCGTCCCCAGAGCTTTATTGTGCGGTCGTGGCCTCCACTCACCAACCACCTCCCGTCCCGGCTGATATCCACGCTCGCTACCGGCGCCGTATGGCCGCTGAGAGACTGCACCAGGGACCAGTCGTCGGCCGAGTAGATATTCACCTTCTGGTCGAAACCGCTGGAGACGAAGAATGTCCCCGACTTCTTCGGCAGTTGGACGCCTTTCTCGTCGACGCCCGGCGGGATGCCAATGAGAGGGTCGTCAAACCCCTTGAACCATCTCACATCGGACACCGTGCTCGAATGGGCTCCGATGCCGCCCGTCTTCTGCACCTTCCTGACGTCCCAGCACTTGATCCATCCGTCGGCAGAGCCCGTCAGCACACGGTGCCCGTCAGAGCCCCAGTCCAGAGCATAGATAGGCTTGATGTGTCCGTCGAGGTGTCCGTCCAGAATCATGACCGTCCTGCCCGACCGCAGGTCCCAAATACGGCCGATGCTGTCTAAGCCGGCCGAAGCAAGGAGCGAGCCGTCCGTATTGAAGCTGACGGCGTAGACACCGCGGGAGTGGCCTTCCTGTAGTAGCAACTCCGAGCGTCTCTCCACATCCCATAACCGCCACGATGTGTCCTCCGACGCGGAGGCCAGATACCTCCCGGACGGGTGGAACTCGACTCGGCACACGCGCTGGCTGTGGCCGGAGAGCGTCGCGAGTGGTGTATCTTGGGCCAGCGACCAGAGGTGGATCTCACCTTCCGCACCTCCCGAGGCCAGGTTGACTGAATCCGGGGAGACCTGTCCGTCTGGCAGGGTGGCGCCGGGGAACCAGGCCATTCCGCTGATCTTGCTCGTATGGCCCCGGTATATCCGCACCTTCTCGAGGTTCGGGATGCCGAACAGAGCTACCGTGCCGCCGAAATTTCCGGTGGCTACGAGCTCCCCATTTGGCGATATCCTCGTCATGCTGACATTCCTCTCTCCGGCAGGCTGGCTTCCCTGCAGCTCGAAGGCCTTGAGCCGCTTCTTGATCTGTTCCCGGAACTTGACATGAGTGCGAAGGGGTATCTTAGACTCAGCCTTTTGGAATGCGACCCTCCGTTTTGCGCGAGGAAGAGAATACTCCACCATGGCGATTCTGGCCTGGAGTAGCTCCTGGCTGCCAGGAGTGTAGAATTCCTCCTCCATTTCGCCGCCTTCCTCCTCGGCGGCAGGGGCCTCCTCCATTTCCACGTCCTTCGGTTCGGCCGCCGCCTGTTCGACCTGGGAGGTCATGAGCTCGCGCAGCCGTGCGCGCCGATCTACCGCATCTTCGCCAAATAAGGTCACGGGCTCACCAAACTCCCGAAGCTTGGCCCGCACCTTGGCGTCGTCGGTGGGCACGATGATGGTGGCGGCCAGCCTCTTTCGTTCGAACTGGGCCAGGAGAGCAGACGCCTTCTCCGGGGCCATCCCGGAGGCGGTAGCCGGTAGGTCGTGGTCATGGTCAGTAGCTACAGGGGACGGCCTCGTTAGTTTCAAAAAGCTCTCACGAAGGCAGCAGCGAGCAGACCAGAAGGTTGATGGCAGTGAGCAAAAACGAGAGCACTTACGGATGTCGGCGAAGTCAATCCCTCCTTGCTCCTGCGCACAGTAAATAGAGTCAGCCCAACTGTGTGATCCGCATGATAGAGCGTCGCTGGGACACCTTTGCGTCGATAGGAGAAGGGGCGTCGCCTACCTCTAGCTGGGCCTCCTCCACGAACGCCTGACGATGCGGGTGCATCATCATCTTGGCGAGACTGGTGAAAAGAAATGGCTTCTCTTGTGGTGTCTCATAGGCCCTGTGGCTGTTGGTATGGGCGGCCGAGATTCGGTGGAACCAAAGTCGAGCTTAAAAGTCTCCAAGCCGGAGCTTTGGGTTGAAGTTCCAAGCGCAAAGCAAAGCCCACTATTATTTTGCGACGTGATGCCTTGTTGTCGACGCTATAGGCGCCGCAAATCACTAGCCACGGCCCGCCTAGGAAAGCAAGTTACATCGAAAGGTTACGTCACATGATATCCCCAGCGGTTCGGGGATCAGCCACAGAAAAACCAGGCGGCGGGCCAATGGTGCCAGCCAGGCCCTTCAGGCATTCAGAACCCGAGCTGGATTTCTCCAATAGATTAGCACCACAGGCCAAGGCAAGGTTGACGGTTGGCGCGTTGAAGGACGGGGACCGACCGCACAGAAAAAGCACCGTGCAGGCTGGCAATCTTTTCCCATTCTCCATTTTCCCATTTCCACCATGTCGCTAGCCCCAGCTTTTTCGATCTAGGCAGCTCGACTGGTTCGGTTCTTGCCTTCCTTGGTCCATGTCGTTCCGCCGCGTTATCCCTTGCTTAGCGGCCTGGCTGGCGTAAACCCGCGAATCCACCCTCCCCGCCGCCGTCACCCTCCGCCCTCCTGCGGCTTCCTTCTTCCTGACGCTGCCGCGATGGCCAGCATAGACCGATATCGACCTCCTCGCGAGGGCTACCGACCGCCATCCCTGCCTCCAAAGCCCATTGCGCCCACCATGGATCGCCTCTCGCGCTCGCCCTCCCGCCGGCGCGACGTGCCTCCCGCCGTTCCGTCGCCGCCGGCGCTCTCGTCGCGGACTTCACCTCCCCGGCCGCAGTCGCAGAAAAGCGCTCCATCGCCGACGCAGCCGTCACCGCGCAGCCCCCCCGCCGCCGAGATCAGTCCCCCCAGTCAGTGGGTGTTTACCGCCGACGAAGCTGTCAGCACGCCCAGCGTGTTGGACGGTCTCTCGCCGTCTGAGGAGAGGGTGAGGCGGGCGAAGGGCGTCAACTTCATATACCAGGCCGGGATCACACTGCAGCCGCACCCAATGCCGCAGGTGACGCTATACGTCGCCGCCGTCTTTTTCCACCGGTTCTACATGAGGGTCAGCATGGCCGAGGAGAAGGGCGGCATCCATCACTACGTGCGTCCTGCCCCTCTTCCGGCCTCCGTTTGCCGTGGTGTGAGCTAACCTTGTAGATCAGAACGTGGCCGCGACCGCCCTGTTCCTGGCGAACAAGACGGAGGAGAACTGCTGCAAGACCAAGCATATCATCATCGCCGTCGCCAAAGTGGCGCAGAAGAACCTAAACCTCGAGATCGACGAGCAGAGCAAGGAGTACTGGCGGTGGCGCGATAGCATCCTGACGTGCGAGGAGATGATGCTCGAGATGCTCACGTTCGATATGGTGGTGGGCAACCCGTACGATGAGTTGTGGAACCAGTTAAGGAAACTGGACCAACTCCATTCCAAGAAGATCCGCGAGGCTGCCTGGACATTCATCAACGACTCGGCACTGAGCATGCTGCCGCTCTTCATGGGCGCGAGCGACATTGCCATGTCGTCCATCTTCTTCGCGAGCATCGCTACTAAGGAGGCGATTGGCGACATGAACGGCCAACCCTGGTGGCGCTTCCTCGAGGGTGACGAGGACCGCATGACCAAGGCCATCGACGTTATCGTGAACCTCTACCACGAGAACCCTCTGAAGAAGCAGAACTCGCGCCTGTCGGGCTCGCCCGAATTCCACCTCCCTAACACGCGGCGGCGGGAAGAGGCGAGCCCCACGGGGACGCCGCCTGCGATGGAGGACGCCGTCGATAGACGCGCCGAGAGCAGCCAGAGCACCGGGGCTGCTAGCGACGGCGAGGAGAACAACTACAGGGGGAGGAGCAACGGCGACGCCGGCAGCTACGAAGAGGACGTCGCGCCGCCGGAGGAATCTCAGACTGCCGCGGGGGATTCGGATGCCACTCTCAAGGAAACGGCGAATGACCTTGACCACCATGCTGGGAAGCCGAATGGACCGAATCTTGCGTCTCCGGGTGTGAAGCGCAAGAGCCCGGAAGAGCCCGACCTAGATGCCGACGGGGGACGGGGATCGAAACGTCTTAGGCAGTCTGACGAGTAATGCGCTACGAGCGAGAATGAGGTCTCGCCTGCACAGTCCGCTTCATACACATTTCCTGGACGATCGGTCGATGAGGATTTTTAAACTGCCGATTCGGCTAGTAGCTGCCATGAGCTTTCGGTCTTCGGGGCTTTTCTTCTTTTTTTGAACATCCCCCCCCCGTCCCCTCCGTTTCCTTCCCTCCCCTTTTTCTTCTTCGACCAAGCCGGCACGCCAAAGAGGAATATTAGACCACCTAGTTTGTACCATAGCAACTACTGTTCAATTTTCCTTCCTTTCCTTCCTATTTATTTCCCCCCTTCCCTCAAGGGAACGGAAAGGATAAGTGTGTGAAGATGTTTACCTTTTTTCCCCTCTTTTGGCGTTGGTACAGGCATGGAGGTCTCAAAATGGATTCCCAATGGCTTGTCCGGCAGGCGTTCTTGCGATCAGGGTCTTTTTATCCCTCCATTTCTGTTTTCTTGGCTTCTTCGTCGTCCTCGTAGCGAGGAAAAGGGAATCGAGGTAAAGGAAAGACATATTTGGATGCGTCTATGATACCGCGGTACGGGATCGGAGGAAGGAAAGGGGTTGAGGGTTGAGGGAGTAAGTGGAAAGGCACAATAGCCATGAAAGAAAGGAAACAAATCGAGTCGAGCAGCGCGGGAAGTCTAATGGAGCAATTAATCACACACCCTTCCCCTACTTCATCGTCGTCGTAAATTCATATTCTATCTACAGTATTCGGGACGGAGGACAAGGAAGTCTGTACGTCTATCCCCTATGACCTGCGTATCTAGTGTCGATTTGGGTACCTCTGCACCTAGAACTTGTTATACCTTACTAGTCCCCCTCCTCCACCCTCCTTCCTTTGCTGTTCCCTTCTCTTCTCGTCGAGGAAGTCAATGAGGTCGCACATGTTAGTACACGCCAGCATCTCGACCCTCTCTTTCCGGCTCAGCAGCGCCCTCTTGTCTGGGCCCAGCCCCGGCCCACACATCTCGCTCAGGTGATGCAAAACCAGCTTCAGGTGCAGCGGCGCGCGCGCCGCGTGGTTGAGGAACACCTCCACCGCCTCCCAGGGACACCGGTCGTGGCCGGCGTAGAGGGCCGGGTTGGCGAGCAGCGCGCGCGCGGCCATCAGGCCGGCTAGTTTGGGGAGGTGTGGTCGCCGTGGCGCTGCTTCTCCTGCTTCTCTCTCATCTGCCTCTGCCTCTCCGCCGGCGTCGGCGTCGGCGTCGGCATCTCCTGTATCTGCTGTGGGTTGCCGTCCTCCGAGCGGACGACGTCCCGCGAATAAAGGAGACGGCGACCAAGAAGAAGCAGGGAGAGAAATAGACGTATCGAGACGGGCCGACGTATACGGCAGCGAGCCGAGGGTGAAGACGTCGCCCGAGACGAGGATGGGCACGCGGTCGCCGTACGTGTCCGTTAGGATCTGGAGCGCCTCGACGTTGATGGGCTGGCGCGAGGGCGTGTGGCGCGTGCGCGGGTGGATGGTGAGGAAGTCGATCTGGCGGGTCGGGCCGCTGCCGAGGACGGTGTCGATGAAGTCCATTGTTTTTCTGGCGGTGTCGCGGGGGCGGTCTCGTCAGTCCATACCATCTCGTGTGTCTCCTTTCTCCGACTCGGGGGTCATTATTTTGAAGTAGGGAGGGGGAACGGAAGAATACGACATGTACCACTTACCTGAGATCCTTATGCACGCGAATCTTGACACTCACGCTCCGGCCCCTTCGGCCAGGCCCCTCTTGCCCCTCCTCGTCGAGAGCCTTGTCGACATCGACACCCCAGCCATCCCGGCGCAGCCTCTCACGCGTCTCGACGACCATGTCGCGCACGAGCTCGCGGCGTTCCATGAGCGCGGCGCCCAGCGACTCCGCACAGGCCCACGACTGCGGACAGCCGCAGTTCAGATCGACGCCGCTCACGAACGGCGCGACGAGCGATGAGGCCCGCGCGAGCTCGAGGGGCGAGTTGGCGCCGAACTGCACGATGGTCGGGGGCTGCGGGCCTGCTGTCGAGAGTGTGAGGTCTTCGACTCCCTCCTTCGTGTGTTAGCTACATGCCTAGCAGGATCACTTCTTCTCCTTCTTCCCCCCATTTTTCTCCAGCGGCGAAGGAAACAACGGGAAAGAGGGACAGAAAAGAAACGCACCGCTGTCCCGGGCGAGGTGACTCCTATTAAACTCCTTAGCCAAGATCATGGGCGTCCAGCACAGATCGACACCGTAGGCGAGCACGGTCTGGCGGAAGGCGAGCTGCTCGAGACTCGGTCTGGTCAGTTCCCCCCCCCCCTTCTCAATGACAACTTGAATATATGTACTCAGCCCGGACAAAACGCAGGGGCTAGATAATTAATATGTACTAATGTAAATATTGGTACATATTGGATCTTCAATTCGTCTGTTCCTTGCCTTGCTGTAGCGCACCATAGGCGCGGAAGTGTAGACCAGCCGTCCCTGTCTCCGGGCGAGGTCGAACACTCTGAGAGGGCTACGCCGTTCGTGGTGGTTAGTCAAAATCCAAAAGAAGCCGTTTGAAGATGTCGGGACTTACTGTATTGTCTCGAACTCCATCTTATTTTCCCTCATCTTATAGGTGATGGTGTGAATTTAGTTTCTCAAATATCTTCGAGTCTGAAGTAGAAGGAGGGTATGAGGTGCAGTTTATTCAGGAGAGGGGTAGGGGCTGCTTTGAGCATTGTAGTCATCCCCGCTACATCTCTAGGAGTCTCCTTCGCCGCAACCCGCTAAACGGCATCGCTATGGGCTCTCTGAACCCACTATAGCAAACAGACTCAGCCTCATCTTGTAGGCATTCCCAGAGTTTCCCATGTCGAGAGCCTTCCAACCGCGACAGGCCTGACAGATGAACTGGGGGTTTCTTACCATTCACGGATCCGTGATTATACTTCATCATGCTACGAGACGGCCGGATTTGTTTCCATATTCATGAGACATGACGGGCGCTAGGTAGGGTGCGTTTTGCATAGTGAGAGAGCCTCTCCCGAATTCTGTGTGGCAATACCACCTACTTTAGGTACATAACGGGGGGTACAAAGTATTCGGAATATGTCTAGATGGGTACTCCCCTCAACCATGCAGTTTGTTCTTGGTTCGAATATGAAAACGAAATGATTTTTGTGTTTCTTTTGCTTCTTTTCCCCCGTCACCTGTCCGAAGATTCTGCCCGTTATATTGCACTACCTTACAAGTTACGAGGAAGGGACAGGTATGCCGGGTATGTTGTTGCTCGAGTGCAGGGTGTCATGTCCCTTTTTTCTATGCCTGGTACGTGCTCGCCGAAACGTTGCCTCCACGGCCGGTCCAGTTGACGTGGATGTCCTGGTCAACCGGGTACTTCTCGGTGGCGAACTCGGACTTGATGCGGAAGGTGTGGGCACCGAAGTAGTCGCGCTGGGCCTGCAGGAGGTTGGCCGGAAGGTCCTTGGTGCGGTAGCCGTCGAACCACGACAGGGCGGTGGTGAAGGCCGGGGTCGGGATGCCGAGGAGCGCGGACTTGGCGACGACGTCCCGCCAGCCCGGCTGGGCCTTGTGGATGGCCTTGTTGAAGAAGTCGTTGAAGAGCAGGTTCTCCAGGTCGGGCTCGGCGCGGTACGCAGCCGTGATGTCCTTCAGGAAGACCGAGCGGATGATGCAGCCACCGCGCCACATGAGGGCAATCGACGGCTTGTTCAGCTTCCACTTGTACTCCTTGGCGGCCTGTTGTCACGAGTTAGTTAGCAAGCGTCTCCGCGGGGCACTACTGTCGTGTCTGGACTGTCATGTCTTGAACGCATACCTCCTGCATCAGCATGAAGCCCTGGGCGTACGAGATGATCTTGGAGGCGTAGAGGGCTTGCTCGAGGTCCTCCAGGAACTGCTCCTTGTCGCCCTCGAAGGTGCTGGCGCGGCCAACAAACTCGAGCTTGCTGGAGGCCCGAACACGCTGGTCCTTGATGCTGGACAGGCAGCGGGCAAGCACGGCCTCGGCAATCAGGGTGACGGGCATACCCAGGTCGAGGGCGTTGATGGCAGTCCACTTGCCGGTACCCTTCTGGCCGGCCTTGTCCAGGATCTTCTCAACCAGAGGGGTGCCATCGTCGTCGTTGAAGTACATGATATCCCTGGTGATCTCGATGAGGAACGAGTCCAGGACGCCCTTGTTCCACTTGGTGAAGGTGTCGCCGATCTCCTTGTTGGACAAGCCGAGGCCGCGCTTCATGATGTCGTAGGCCTAGACGGGCAGACGCTCCTTGGTCAGCCTAGATACGCACGTGGCACAACCAAAACGACTAGAGATGGCGCGACGAACCTCAGAGATGAGCTGCATGTCGCCGTACTCGATGCCGTTGTGCACCATCTTGACGTAGTGGCCGGCGCCCTCGTCGCCGACCCAGTCGCAGCAGGGCTCGCCGTCGCTCTTGGCGGCGATGGACTGGAAGATGTCCTTGATGTACGGCCATGCCTCCTCGTGGCCACCCGGCATCAGCGACGGGCCGTAACGGGCACCCTCCTCGCCACCGGACACACCGGAGCCGACGAAGCGGAAGCCCTTGGCGGCCAGGTACTTGGTCCGTCTGTTGGAGTCGGGGAAGTGGGAGTTACCGCCGTCGATGATGATGTCGCCCCTCTCGAGCAGCGGCAGCAGGGTCTCGATCCAGTCGTCGACGGCCTTGCCGGCCTGGACGAGGAGCATGACCCGGCGGGGCTTCTTCAGCTTGGACACGAACTCCTCGGTGGTGTGGGCGCCGACGATGGACTTGCCCTTGGCCTCATTAGCCAGGAAGCGGTCCACCTTGGAGACGGTACGGTTGAAAGCGCAGATGGTGAAGCCGTGGTCGGCCATGTTCAGAATCAGGTTCTGGCCCCTAAATGGCAAAGTCGCAGATGGTGAGCTCGGTCACCAATCCCAAAGCTACAAAGCCAACACCCACACCCCAAAAGGGTTGGGTTCGCAGAGGGAAGGAGGGGGTGGGGGGAGCTTACATGACTGCCAGGCCGATGAGGCCAAGATCACAACTTTCAGGACTGTCAGCATCTTGTCTCTCATCTTTGGAAGCGAATGATGATGGTTGAGATTTCAAGGAGGAGGAGGTGATGGAGGAGGCAACTGCCCCGCCGAGCTTGGCTAGGCGAGCGCTGGAGGCACTCAGTAGGAGGAATATAATAAGGCAAGTCCACAGAATCGCAGGCGATCAAAGCAATTACACCTGTCTCTGGGACAAGTCCAGATGGCAATCTGTTCTCTAGCAGATATGTGCCGTGCCAAAAAAAGGGCGACATATCCAGAGAGAGCAGGGTGGTGAAATTGTCTCGTCGGCAAGTGCGGGGGCGGGGTAGTTCAACTTACGCTGGGCCAGACATGACGGCGATGACGAGGAGGTTAAGCTGAGAGAGAAGGTAGGTTTAACAAAGAAGGAATCTTGAGACGGCGAGGTACGTTCCCAATTGCGCAGTAGAGCAATTGAAGGATAAGGAAGAGGTGAAGGTGGGTAGACGAGGACGAGATTTTAACTTGGGAAGAAGGAATGGAGGGGGAGGAACCGAGACGCGGAACGCTGGGAAGGAGGGGCAGAGAGGTCGAGAGGGAAAAGCTCTGTCCCTCCCGCCGCCGCCGCCGCTCGGTAGCTCATTAGCGTAGGTGAACCTGGAAGGATGGATGCGCGGGTAATTGCTTGAGGGGCTTACTCACTGCATCCACCACCGTAAGTCCGACGAGCCTAATAGGTTGCGCCGGATGCTGATACCACAGGTATTAGGTAGGGGAACTTGTCGATGATCTCTATCTACGCGGGGCCGCACTCCCGGTTGTGATACCAAGCGGCGTCCTCGCTTAGAGTACCTATCCGGAAGTAGAACTGCTACTCTCCCACGGATAGTTCCCAGTGAGCATCATCGACCATCGCTGGCCTTCCGGATGGCTACAGCAGCACCGGCCATGACGGGATCAACTCCCGAGTCTTGCCCGTCCCACGGAAACATGCGGGACCTGTGCGTAGTACACACACGCCTGATACTGTCGTCAAACCCTTCCGTTGCCGTGCAGGAGCACGGCTGGGGCCGAACGGGGGAAGAAGCACCAAAGGTACGACTATGCTGATAGTTACTGGGCCGCTTCCCGGTTCTCTACCCAGTCGACATCGTGGGGCATTGCATCCGTATCGTGAACCGAGCACGGGGTAGCCGTGTATCCAGCGAGCCAGCGTCCCCGGCTGCTCCGTATATTAGTGGTGGTGGCGCAGGAAGGCCGGGAGCTCACTCATATCCGGATCGTGGCGCGGCGGGGCCCCCCTGCCACCCCCACTCGCCGTGGAGGATGTTGTGCTTGAACATAAAAGCCGAGTTGCAGAAGACCCGTCCAGCAAGGATGTGCTGCCCGCGGGACCGAAACCGCACCTTGGCTGGCACAGCTGGGCTGTTGTTTCGGGCAGATCCCCAACGAGCTCTGCTGGAGGGTCTGGAAAGTGGGCTGACCATGTTATGGCTTTGCATTTCGAAGCTGCAAGAGGTGTCAGAGATTCACCCACGGTCCTCACCAAGAGCTTACTCCTACGAGGCTATCACAGCAGTAGAGAGCGCGGGTCTCCATCCCATCCCCACGCAGACGAATCTTATGTCCGGCATCGCCCACGCGGGCACGCGGCAGCCCGGTCCAAAAGAACATATAATTGCAATGCCAAGCAGGATTGGCCGGAGCGCTGATTAATCGTCCCTGGACGATTGAAAAGCCGTGCCCCTCTGATTAGTGCATCTTGGTCGGAGGCGCAGGCCAGACCTGATGAGGGAAATACTCCTCCGACTTTAGGGGCGGCGTATCTGTATGGGGCCGATGATTCGTGAGCCCAAAGAGTGCGGAGATCTGAGGTTGGGCAGGACAGTGCCCGTGCCTTCCAACGTGACTTTGTACTGCCCTCTAGACCGCTTTCGTTGTTTGCTTGCCGAGTCACACGGCCTACTCTGCACCTCGATTTCTTGCAAACGTTCGCTAGCCTTCGCTTACAGGACGAACAGAACTTCTAGAGGCTGCGCTCGACCAAGCCCTCCTCGCTCAGCCAGGAAGGCCTTGATACTTGCACTTGCCTACTACTTCGTACGGGCTAGGTACTTGGTAGGCCTTTGTGAGGCAGGTACCAGGAGCCCAGGAAAAGTGGACCAGTTGGGAAGCAATAGGTCTCCTTTCTCTTATCAGAGCAAATATGAGCCCTCCGGCAACGCATTCGCAGTCTGGTTTGAACCTCCCAACTCAAGTCTCCCCCGGCTAGTACAGACTTACACCTCCACGACTTGCACCCCCAGCTAGGCTTGACTCTTTGCCCATTTTTTCGCACGCCGAAGTAGACGACTTCGGTACGTTCGACCAAGCGCCTGGTAGATGCATACAATGTCGGAGATGACCCCCGATCCCTAAGGTCTCTCTATTCTTTTTTTGAGGCCAATGTCCTCTGAGGTCCAGGAAAGCGCGTCGGTCACGTCCTGGTTATGCTAGATGAGCACTCCTCCAGATTTCCGTGCGCTTGGTGGCGTAGTTTGACGATGAGATGGATGCGGCTCTTGAACGCGTCGTCCAACTCATCCACCCGGTTTGAGGTGAGGAATAGAACCCCCTTGAAATGCTTGACAATCCTCAGCCACACTGTCTGGGAAAGCATTTAAGTGCCGCACGTTAGCCTCTGCCCAAACGATGCGTGATTCGCTATGGTACGGAGAGCCAGGTGCGAGGGCCTTGCTGGCAATGACTGCGCTTTTATCGAGCTCGGCCAACGTTCGCTTGGACAGGATGACATCTGCCTTGTCCAAGAGTATGAAAGCTTTCCATCGCTTGCTCAGATCGAATACATCTTGAAGTCTCAACTCAACTTCACTAAAGCTGACGCCGAGTTCGCCTCTGGATATGATGTACAGTGGCGATGCGTTGAGCGCCGCTGTGCTCTTTACGTAGTCACCGGACTTTGTCAGCGTGAAGTCTTGGTACGCACTTCCCGAAGTTGACATCTTAAGGCGGTTTTATACACCTGCCGTAAACGTTTTCCCCGGTTCCGGGTGGCCTGGATGTCGGTTAGAAGTGGTGTTGATTAGAAGTGTTGTTGGCTCTTTAAGGAGTCATGTATCGAGGGACTATATTGTCTGGTTTGTCTTACCCGCGCAACAGTATCACCAGCCCCTTGCCCTTGTTGGTGGTGAAATCATCGAAGTTGCTTTTCGCCCGGCTGTGATGGCTCTTCACTAAGCGTTTGATCAGGTCCTTTGTATCCGGCTCGATATGCAACGACCGGAACGCCGTCGCGTCGGGTTCCACATCTTTCAAGTCGCGCAAGAGTACCCGCCCCCTTTTTTTGACTCAAGGTCTGTAGGCGGGGATGAGAGACAGACAGAGGAGGAGTAAGTCCTCCATGCTACTCATTTTGAACCTGGAGAAGAGGGCATTGTACAGCCGTACAAACGCGTCACGTCCCGAGTCGTTAGGGACCGCCCGGCTACTTGATCCGCTTGAGCCATTCCTTTTCTTCAGCTTTCCCGGCGCTCGGGACGAGGAGCACCCCGGATTAAGTACTCCGTGTAGTTCACTATGACCAACCCCTTCAACCGTCCGAGAAGCTGGTGAGCTCAACTGCGCGGGAAAGGGGATGTCTTCAGCACGGGGACCTTGCGCTGGCACCATTACCTCAGCTGATGGAGTCGAAAGGTCGTTTAGATAAAAAAAGGGCCTCGTGTAGGAACGGCACGCATGGCTGTTGAGCTCATGGCCCGTGTTCTCCCGGATTTCTTCCCCGTCTCTATGATCTGTTGCTGCATCTCCAGCAGCCTCACCCGGGTATGTGACTCTCCGGCAGCAGTGGGAGGTTTGCGATATCCATAGTCCGGTCGGATCGAGCAGCGAAAGAGATCGAGCGGACGATATGGACTAGGCCGATGCCAGAGCCGTTGTAGTCGACGCGAGCGCTGATGATCGACCAGCTCAACTCCGACGCTTTGCATTCGACGTCGCGGCAGAGCCAGCACTCGATACCGTATTTATCATCTTGATACAAGCGCTCGCTGGGCTGGCACAGAGTCCACAGCGTTGCGTAGCTGATATTTTTCTGCGCGACCATAGTGTCATATTTGCGAATGTTGTCGATGACCAATTTGTCGGTCCGGATGAAATCGTTCAGCAGCTTGGCCTTGGCCTTGAGGCCCTCATTGGCCGGGTCGTCGACGAACTGCTCGATGGCGTCCCTCTTTGAAGAAGAGCTCGTAAAACGGTGCGGGAATGGCGATCCGCGCCGCCTTAATATCGGGGCTATCGTACGTGTTGCCGATGATACCCCTGAGGACATACGAAGCCGGAGAAAATTGCTTGGATCTTAGCTGTAGGAAAGAAAATCCCTTGCGGTAAACCGGAGGCCTCAATCAGCACAACCGTGGCGAACGATACATCGAAGGCTTCGGAGCTGGCGCTTTCTCGTTGCACTGACCTCAGAATACATCGAGACGTCCCTCCACCTCCTCAGGAGGGGGAAGATGCTGGCTCCCGTCGACATCTGCAAAGTTCGTGCTTCGTGTCATAGCACTGAGCCTACGGCATGCGTGTGAGGCGGCAGGGGAGCTGGAAAAATGAACGGTGACTTCAACGATGAAGAATAAAAAAGAAAGAGGAAGAGAAGAAGAAAAGCTGGAAGGGGAAGAGGCATATATAGGTACGTAGGCATATGCACGCAGGTGCCTGGCGCACTCATGGGCCTGAGGCATACCTAGGTAGGCCACGTGCTGAGCTAGTCAGGACTGGGCAGGGCCTGCCCGAGACAGACGGCGCCTTCGTAGAGTTGTTCAATTCTCGATACAGCCTCTGCCTTTTGGCATGTCGACGTTCGAAGCTATCTTCGTCGGCGGGAAGGTGAGCGATGGGATCCGGTTGCAGGGCAAATCGAATTCGTACTGTAGCCGGGCTTTTTGAAGTGGTTTAAAAGATGGGGCTCATAAAGCAGCAACACATGCCTTCCCAGTTGTAAGACATGTGTGTTGCTGTCGGGGTTGTCACGTGATGACCACATTGCAGACTTGCTCCAGCCACAGCGCACCGCCACATTTTTTCGCGAAGTTTCGAAAGCGGAACCCACCGACCCATATTTCTATGTTGGCAGCATTGTGGGTCCAGGCTGCGTGTTGACCTCACCTGCTATATTTTCTTTCCCGCCCTGGCGCCTTGCGAGGAGAGTCGCTTTCTGCCTACGCACCTACCTCTCTTTTTCTTCTTGCCCCAGACATCTGCCGCGAAACGAAGCGCTGCGCATCGTATCTTATTGCTCTGCAGAAGCGCGCAAGAACGCCAGAGCCTCACTCGTATCGGAGACGTTTCCGGGGGGGCTCACAGGTACGTGAATTCGTCACAGAACCACACACCTCCCGGTGTCTGGGAGAAGAGCGCAGCCAAATTCATCATGTCATATCCCGGTCCTCCAGGTGTCAGTTCACCGCACCCGTCCCTCCCGCCTCGCCCGCCTCCCGCGCCCGGGAAGCAACCGTCCAGATTCTCGTCCACCTTCTCCTCGACGACGGCGGCGCCTCCCGCCTCTTCCTACCCGACGAGCAGCGCTGCACTCCCGTCCTATCCGTCTTCGACCACCACCACCACCACTGCCGCGTACCCCGGCGCGCCGGGCTACGGCAGCGGCATCGGCGTCACTGCTGGTCCTACCGGGGCCTCCACCGCTCCAGCAACACACTATGGCGTCGCCCAGCAGCCGCCTCGGTATCCGCACTTGCAGGCCTCCGTAGCTGGCAGCCGGGGTGGTGGCGGGTTTCGAGCACAGCAGCATCAGTTCTTCAATCAGCAGATGCAGCAGCAACCGCGGCAGCCACGGCAGCAGCAGCAACAACAACAGCAGCAGCAGAACGCGACCTACGGCTACGCGCAGGGCTACGGTCCCCAGCCGACCCCGACCTATGGCCCCCAGTACGGTGCCCAGTATGGTGTCGGCGCCGGCACTGGCGCCGCCGGCGCATACCCCGCGCGGTCGCAGATACAGAACCCCTTCCCCAGCCCGGCTGCCGGCGGTGCGAGCGGTGCGGGTGGTGCCGGCGGCTATGATCCGGAGATGGAGGCCCAGATCGCGCAGTGGCAGAGCGCGTACATGCCCAAGGAACCCGGCACGGCGCCGGACAGCGCTGTAGGTGGCAGCGGTAATGGCACTAATGGAGGCCCCGGCGGCGGTAAGAACGCCTTTACGTATTCCGCGGCCCCGTCTGGCTATCCGTCCGCGGACGGCACGATAGGCGTGAGCGTGGGGCCCGATGGCGCCGCCGCTACGGCCGGAACGGGCGCAGGCGCAGAGGGCGAAGGCGGCAGCGCGGCGGGCGCGGGGCCCAACGGCGAGCGCAAGAAGACGGTGTACCGGCAGGGCGGCGGCAAGAAGTGGGCGGACGACACGCTGCTAGAATGGGACCCGACGCACCTGCGGCTCTTCGTGGGCAACCTGGCGGGCGAGGTGACGGACGACTCGCTCCTCAAGGCCTTCTCGCGGTGGAAGTCGGTGCAGAAGGCCAAGGTCGTGCGCGACAAGCGCACCAACAAATCCAAGGGCTTCGGCTTTGTCAGTTTCAGCGACCCGGACGACTTCTTCCACGCCGCCAAGGAGATGAACGGCAAGTACATCCAGAGCCACCCCGTCGTCGTGCGCAAGAGCACCACCGAGATCAAGGTGACCACCACCAAGGACGACAAGAAGCCCGGCGGCAAGCACGGCCACAAGAAGGCCGCCGGCGACCGGAACGGCTCCGGCGCTGGCACCATGGGCACTACCGGCCACGACCGCGGCCCTTACGAGCCGAACCTCGGCCCTGTCGGAGGTGGCGGCGTGCACAAGAGCGGCCAGAAGACGAGGGGCGGGCTGAAGCTGCTGGGTTGATTTAGTCTCTTTATCTATACTCGACCAAATATTCTAGGGCGGTTAGCAAGGAGACGACTCTCCTATCTTCTAGGCGTTCTGTGGGAAATGGCAAAGGGTACGTGCGTCGAAAAGGGACGTCGAGTTGCCAAGTCATTCTTTTGCGTCGCGTCGAGTTTATGTTAGGCCATAGGGACGACAGGAGTATATCCGGGCAGTAACAACAATATGTGCTACCTAGAGGAATGGTAGTTCTGTACAGTCTGTACCTGTATAGATAGCTAAATCGAGGCCGGCGTTCTATTGCTTTCGCGCGGCGATCCGTTAGGCCGTACAAGATGGGAATTTATGTCCACCCCCTATGTCAGATATGTACCAGGTGCCTATATGCTAAGTGTTTTCCCCCTCCCATTTTTTTGTTCGTATTGTGAAACTCCGCCCCCCATGCCGATAGAGCCATACCAAGGAAAAATACTAGGAAAGATGATAGATACATGTAAGTAGGTAGGTAGCCTGTGGTAGGGTACGTGAGGTGCGGTACCTTGGATGTAGATACATAGGGATATGTCCTAGTTAGATACTAGGAATGTGAGGATTTCGTAAATTGCAATGAGTGCCATTTCATTTACCAAGCAGTCAGGCCCCAAAGAGGGGCCAACCAGGCTCATCTGCTGTGTTCGGCTCTTCCGCTGTCCCCTACAGGGGACCGGGGAAGGATGTCCCCGTCGGCGGTGATGAGGCCGCCCTCGGGCAGGTCGGTGCTCTTCCGCAGAAGGCCGTCCTCCTCGCCGCCACCGTCGGCGTCGTTCTCGGCGTCGCTGGCGCCGCTGCTCGGGGACAAGGAGGGGGTGAAGTCGCCGGCGGCAGCGGACTGCAGGTGGTCTCGGTGGACGTCGATCTGGGCGTCCTGGCGCATCTTGCCGATCTTGATGTAGTTGTAGGCGCAGATGGCGGCCATGGTGATGAGCAGGCCGGAGATGTTGATGGGGGTCAGGCGGTCGTCGAAGACCAGGGTGGCGGTGGAGATGGTGACGACCTCCTTGAAGATGCCCGCGATGGACAGGGTGACGACCGAGGTCCGCTGCAGCAGGGCGAACTCGGACGCCGTCATGAGGAAGGCGATGGTGCCGGGGAAGAGGATCAGGAGCGGGGTCCAGAGAGGGCCCCATTCCTCCACCAGGGCGCGGAAGCCGGCGATGAGGCTGGGGAAGCCCTCGACGGGGATGGCGATGCTGAGGAGGGTGACGAACATGACGGGCGCGAGGAAGAAGATGCTGGAGAACGGGTTCGACGTGGCCGGGTTCCGCAGCAGGAGGATCTGCGTCAGGCCCCAGCGGAAGCCGGAGAAAAAGGCGGCGGAGATGACGAGGACGAAGCCGCCGAGCTTGAACTCGACCTCGCCGGCCACCATCATGATGACGCCTGCCGTCATGGTCGCGATGATGGCCACGAGCTTCCAGGTGGGCGCCTCCAGCCGGAACAGGAAGGCGAAGATCAGCACAAACGCTAGCGAGGACGATTTGCACATAGCTTCGGAGGGGGGGGGGCGGTCAGCTCCGGCTTTTCCAGTACCTCGCGTTACGACAGGGG
>JAKLNC010000183.1:10807-60955 GCA_022813145.1 Barbatosphaeria neglecta | reverse complement strand
ATGCCGGCTTCGACACGGGAGACAGCCTCCCCCAGGTCCTGAAACCCTGATTCCTTCCCACGACCACCCACACCAACCCCCCCCCCCCCCCCCCGAGTTCGACTTAAGACAAGCAGATACGAGCGCACCCTCTCCCAGCGACAGCCCCGACAGCACGTCCTAGAAATTTTGCCCAAGTCAGCCGCTATCACCACCGGGACGGGGCCAAGAAACAGCGGACGCGCGGGGCGTGAGAACCTTCCGTCCTTCTCTTACGCCGTGCACAAACTTGGAAACGGCGAAGCCACAGTGGGAGCGACGGACCACCCAGCTGGACAGGGGACCTCGTGAGCAGCCTGTTCCGTGCCGCGGGGTCGTATGCCCCCACCCAACCCGCGCCACCCCATCGCTTCGGCTCTCCTTGCCTGGGTGCCTAGTACTATCCCCTATGCAGCAGACACTGCATATGCACGAACGAGGTATGGAACTAGGTAGAGAGCCAGTTAAAAAACAAGGCAGCCATGCCCAAGCTCGCTCCCCCAACCCATCCCATCTGCTCCGGATCATCCAGTCGTCCAGTCGTCGTCGTCGCAGCTCTTTCTCTTTCTCGCTCTCCCGGTGACTGACGCGTCGGGACGGGTCGTGGGGTTGGCACCCGTACCCCCCTTTTGCCCCTTCCCCCCCACCCACTCCCTCCCCATGCCTACTTGTCTTTGTCTTTCTGCCTCTCTCCCTCCGTCCCCCGTCCACAATACAGGCGAGTAGTCCCTTCCACGCTGGGTGACCTACATGTCTCTCGCGCATCTGCGCGCTGCAAGTCCGTCCGCCGTCCGTCTCTCTCATCTTCCTCCCCACACGTCCGTGACCTTGCTCAGCAGTGTGAAGGGGGTTGATGGATACAGAGGGTGCATCAACGCGAGTACGAGGGGCGCGGATTTTGATATTTCAAAAGTCAAAGACACCTCACTAAGCTCCGCCCTCCTTTCCTAGCAAGAGTCCAAGGAGGAGAGCGAAGAATGAGGGGTGGGGGGGCAAGCAAGAGGGGGGTTTGGATTTCGTCCGGTTCTCGCGAAGACTCGGCAGCTACGGATATTGCTAGTAAGCTCCGTGCGAGGCTCGGCAACTTCGGCCCCAGCAGTAGGTTTGGCCCCTATCCATCTGCGCACAGCAGCGAGGTGGTCAACCTTGGTAGCAGCGGTGGGAACTTTGGAGAGAGTGCGCCAGGCAGGTTGTCTCCACGTCTCTCTCCACGCTCCATTAGCATCCATTGCGTGAGACACCGTAATACATCGCACGGTCGGCTGGCCGAATCAGATGCGAGGCCCGGCCCACCTCCCCGGGATGGCCCATCGCTGCAGTCCCGTCGTGAATACAGTGCTGGGGGGACGTGGGCAAGCTCTTGGCTACGGCGATGTGGCCTGGCCTGCTTGTCTGTCTCTTTGTCTGTCCGCCCGCCCGTCTGTCTGTCCCCCTTGGCCATCATCCATGGCTATGAGCGGGTTGTTCACCTGCCCCAAGGCCATCTGCCGAAGGTTTCCTCTCGCGGGTTGTCGGTGGGATGCCCTCGGGGAGATGTGGCACGGGGTCTTGTTGTCGACCTCCCTCTGGGCCTGCTGCGAGAGGTAGGTCTGCTTGATAGAGCCACGCCGTTGCGAGGGGGGGTAGGAGCAGAGACGTGAAAGACAAGATAGGGAAGACAAGAGACGAGCGGCGTGCAGATACCTATCCTTTCGTAGAGGATCGTCCCCAAAGGCAGCTCTATCTAACCGAGACGGGGAAGTGTATGAGATGAAGAGTATGGTGCCTGAGGTATCAATAGGTGATGCTGAGTGAGCATCTGGCACGCATCACTTGGATTCATTGTGTTATTGCAATATTCATGTTGCCAGGTATTGTAGGCCCCCCTATTTATGAGACCTAGATGATGCCTTTAAAATGGACAATACAACCAGGGGCTTGAAAAAACCAACGATCTATATTAAGACCGTCTAACAAATATCTCCTCCCTCCCATAAGCCCAAGTTCCACTAACCTCCTCAACGGCCCTCTCTGGAGAGCTCATCGACTACTTCTTTGGTACCCGTATTAACCTGGTTCTATTACCCCGTAGTTTGTTAGTCCCTCAGCTACAGCTGCGGAGTAGCATAGCTGGAGGCTGAGAGGAAGGCCGAGACGACCTCCGCGGCACGAACTGCTAAGCGAAGCAAAACGTACGACCTCACAGGTACGTGATATACCCCGCCTGACGTTGCTCACCTGCCTGACTGCCTGCCATATGCCCCGTCTCCGAAGGTATATTTTTATCCCTTTCATTCCATCTCTGCCCGCCCTAACGGGCACCTAAGCAGCTTCTAAACTTCTTAAGGCACCTTCGTCCAAGTTCTTCCAACCATAAAATCAACAATAGCTAGGTAACCTAGCAGTTAACATCCCGATGCGAGCGAGGTTAGTCCAGCGAGGACAAAGTAACGATGTGATAATGCAACCTGGGCACGTACCTACAGGGAGGCGCTTTAAGTGTGTATCTACCTGGAGGCCACGACCCGTATAGGTGTATCTACCAGTGTATATATTAGTAATTTAACATCCCTCGGGACCTGGGCCAGGATGCCTGATGCAGCCTCTGGAAAGGCTCTCGGTTCGATTCCGGGACCGGGCTTTTTTTTTTGCACTCCAGGGATTTTTTTTTCTCTCTCGTCGGTATGGATGCATCCTTGCTCCTTTTCTTGTATTTATATTTCATTTCACGGGCAGGCAGAGTGATCAGAGGCAATGGGGAGGTAATGGTAAGAGCAACGTGCGCCCTCTCTTGATCCACTACAGGCAACACATAGCGGAAAGCCTTGTCGGAAAACCCCCGAGTTCACAGGGCTCGACGACAGGCCAGGACATAGACAGTTGCAGACACTCAGGGCCAGTCATGCAGCTTGTGTACAACTGTATTGAATTCATTCCACGTTAAGAGGGTGCCCTCTAGGCACTGGTTTTGTAATGTGAACTCGCTAGAGCGTCGGTAGGTGCAGGATCTGGCAAAGACTATGATGAGTCTAGCAGTAAAGGGAGGGCAAGGGGAAGCGTGGTTAGCTTCTATTACCAATCGCTTGACAAAATATTATAGTCCTTGTGCCACTTGTGCTTCTCAAGACCAGGAATGGCGGCGTTGCCTTTCGCCGTGTCTCCATGCACATTCTTCATGAAGAAGGCCAGCATGCAGCCTACAGACACGACTGAGGGGAAATCCCGGACCCTGAAGTCAGGGGACTTTTAATTTTTTTTTGGCTCAGCAACTCCCCAATCGTCGTCGATATCAACACACCGTCCGATGTCCCGTCTGAAGTCGAGTTAGATGTTCGGGCCCCTGTTCGGCATCCACTAAAGCCAGTGCACATACTTGTGGGTGGAATTTGTTCTAGGGATGGCCAGATTTCCACCTCCACGTCCTCCTTGCGAGTAGAGCCAAAGGGGCGCCAACAAAAATTTTTGTTTCATGTCTCGCTCTGTAGAAGTCTGAACCTGCAGCGGAGGACGTCGTCGCGGGGCACTAAATACGTCGGATTTGGGTACGAGCCGGTCGCGCCTTGGTCCCAGAATGAGTTGGGCGACCCCGTCCACACTGCCACGATGATGTCGGGCCACGACGGTGCCGCAAAATCAGGGCCGTGCCGGCCCTCCGCCATCTATAATCAGCGGACCATCTCCTCCAAGACGGCTGGACTGCCGAGGAGCGGGACAGCGAGCCACCACAGCGACACACGGGGACGGAGCAGGGCAAACTTGTTCGCCAGTGTCGCCACGTCTCCGGCGTCGACAAGTAGCCGTAACACGCAGAGAATGCCACCCAGCCAGGGACTGAGGAGATTGCACGGGATGCCCGTTAGCCAGAACATGCTCCACAGGATGGACTGCATGACGGCCGTGTCTACGCTCAGGATCATGATGACGAAGCGGACATCCCGAGAAGCGCATGCCGTCCACGTCGGGAGAAAGCCTTTAATACGCCAGCCGAGCCCCGGTGCCAAGACGGCGTAGAGCCATCGCACCACCCCGCGTGACGTTGGAGCGCTCGGGTCGAGAACACAACCCCTCGGGCCGGTGGTATATGTGCGACCAGCGTTGGGCGGAGGCAAGCCCTTGAATACCTCATCGCCCCCTTCTACAACTCAAAGAACTCATCGACGGGACGTATGACTAGCACAAAGTAAGAATACCAAGCCCCCTTGGTGTCTCCTAGCGAGCGTCCCTATGACAGGGAAAACTGGACGTGGAGGATACTAGGCGGCAAGGGAGAGGCTGGGCAGCCGAGAGGCGACGTCCTTTTTCCAGGCCAGACACGGTAACTGTATCTCCCGTGCCAGTGTCTCCTCCATCCACAGCTTAGTCGCCTTCTGGGGGTCCCCCTCTAATGCTAGTCTGTATTCGCCGGACAGCCGCTCCTCGTATCCCCTATGCGGATGGAATATGTCCCGGAAGGGCAGGGACGTCTTTCAATACGGCGGCCAGGTCAAAAGCCCACGAAGCAGATAAAAATGGCCTGTCGGAATAGCTCTGGTGCGAGAGACGAAGCGGTCTCACGGGCGTTGCGCCGCGAGGAAGGTTTGCTTGACTTGATCTCCTGGGCGACGGGGACGAGGGCGTTCTCGCACCCTACGAGCTGATCATTTGACAAAGCCGAGGACGGTGAATGGTCGTTGTCAACGTCAGTGTCTGTCGTCGTCAGCGTCCTCCTGTTGCTTCCCCTGGCTTTGAGTGCTCAGGCTACCCACACCGCGTTTTCTACCCTTATTCAAGTCGCTCGCGATGACGTGGGAGCCGGTCAAGATCTAGTGGTGGATGCGAGACGCATCGGACGCATCACAGTGGGGCATTTCGACCCTCTCCTGTTTTTGTTTTTGTTCTTGGTTCATGTGGTGGCGGCCTCCTTTTTTTGCCCATGCATGTATACGGGTAAGGTAACTTTAGGTCACTGCCTGGAACTCTATCGACGCACTTCTTAGAGTTTATTGGTAGTAGTCTTAGATCGCCTCACCGGCCATATTTGCATACTAGGTATGCATCTGTGGTATGTCCCTCTTGTTGTAAATCAGGGTAGCAGTAACTCCCGCCTTAAGTACGTTGAGGAGTGGAGAGCACGTGACCGCGCGGTCCGTAGTGCAAAGCCGGCCGATTTGGGACCGCAGAGTTGGACCCCCTGCAACTGGGCGAACGGGATGCTTTGGATGCTCTGATGCTTTTTTTACAGATAGTATGACGAACGACAAACGGAGGCTGTCCCGCGATCTGCGGAGTCAACTACCTAGGACAAGGAACTACCTACCTCCTTACCTGCCGTACTCGAAAGGGAGTGCCTGAGGCTCTGAAGGGATAAGAGCCTTCTTGCGAAGGCTTCCACCGAGTGGCTAAATCGAGGCAAGCAAATACCGACAACCCCGCGACGATCGGTTTCACCCCAAGCGAACGTGCACATGCGGCCGGCCGCGCTGGTATCTCGATTCTGCCCTGTTTGTCAGCCGGACGCTTTCCTGCGCCCCCTCCTCCAAAGTGCCGAACTGACGTCAGGGTGTACGTCGTCGTACTCATCGAGGCCTGGTTAAGTAGGTCTGGGTCATACCTACTCAGCAGCGGCACATGGTGGCTTCGGAAGTGGGCCTTTCCGGGACTGGATGGCGATGGATGCTTGGCCATGAGGGGGGAGGGGTTCTTTTCGGCGTACAATAAGCATACGCGCGCCGTCCCCTTTTTTTTTCTTTTCTTCGTCATTCCTTATCCTCTTTTCTCTCTCTCTTGGTAGTAGATGGCTGAGTGACCGTAGGCAAGCCGCCTGATAGGCTACGGTTAGCGAGAGCGGGCTGCGAGCCCAGACCGGAATGGCCGTCACGAAGCCCGTATGCCTAAGCCTGTTGGTTGGTTGGTGCCCGGTGAGCTACAGAGCTGGGTGACAGATCTTCTCGCCATCAGACAGTTAGCTCGATGGCTCATTGGCTGGGGTGGCCGATCGACCCCGCACAAGGATGCATAACTGGTCCTTGGTGGCGTTGGCTGTTGGGACTTTTGTCGTTCTTTGAGCAACTAGCAACCCTTGGCACTTTTCCCTCGTTGTGTTCTTGTGTCTAACGACGGTGTAATGGTGGGGCGGAGCTGCATTGCTGTTGCTGCGAACGCCCAGTTCGCCTGGGCGAGGTGTGGGTGGTGGACGGGAGGAGGTTGGTGGGGGGTGCGATAAGACGAGAAGGAAAAAGGGGGGAGCGAAAAAAAGAGAGGGAAAGAAGAGAGAAAGAGAGGCATCGTCTCGAGTTGGGGAGGTATCCCTTGCGTTGCGAGCCAAAAGTTGCCATGTGCACTTTCTTTGTTTCTTCCGAACCGGCCCGGTCGTGACCGCGATCCAGAGTGGTGGTATCCGAACGGGACACTGCACTTTTGTCTGTGTGACCGAACGCCGACCCTGATCCGAGCGCTGGAGCCTGAGACATACAGACTGCCGACTACTTAGCTGAGGCGCCCTCGCTGCCCTCTGCTTTCGTTGTTGCCTTGCGGGACATATCGTACCTATTTGCGCCTTCCCCCCTGCTCTCCCGATCGACCGTGGTTTTTACAGTAATACCCACCTTACCTAGTAGGTAGGCACAGATCGCAGCAGCAGAGAAGCATGGCCACCGGCGACGTGGACGTGCTCATCGTGGGCGCCGGACCGACGGGGCTAATGCTAGCGCTGGAGCTGGCGCAGCAGACGCAAACGCAAACGGGGTTGACGTTCCGGATCGTCGACCAGCAGGCGCGGCCATCAGACCGCAGCCGCGCGGTGGTGCTGCAGTGCCGGGCGCTGGAGCTGCTGGCGCGGCACGAGGACGGTAGCCTGGCGCGGGAGCTGGCCGGGCGCGGCACCACGGGCCTGGGGCTGGACGTGCACGTGTACGGCCGGCGCGTGGCCGGCTTCGACCTGGATGACCTCGGCTTCGACGACACCGCCTTCCCGCTGCCGCTGTGGATCTCCCAAGCCGAGACCGAGCGCGTGCTGGAGGAGGCCCTACAGCGCCGGGGGCACGTCGTCGAGCGTTCCGTCGCCGTCGTCGCCGTGGTCGAGGACCGCACCGGCGTCAACGTCACCCTCGTCCGCAAGGGGGGTAATAAAGACAAGAAGAGGGGCCTGGGGGAAGAGGGAGAGGAGGGGATGGTGGAAGAAGAGGAAGAAGAACGCATCCGCTGCAGATACGTGGTCGGCTGCGACGGCGCACACAGCACGGTGCGGCGGGCGGCGGGGCTCTCGTTCGAGGGCGGTGCCTACGCGCAGAACTTCGCGCTGTGCGACGCGCGGCTGGACTGGCCTGCGCTGGCCCGCGACCGGCTCACGATGCTGTGGGACCGCAACCTGCTGGCCATCATCCCCATGACCGGCGACGTCGTGCGCCTGATCGTCGCCCGCCCCAACGTCGCCCGCCCCGACGAGGACCCCACGATTGAGGAGATCCAGCACATCCTCGAGCGTAGCGCCGGCCTTGGCCCCGGGCCGGACTCTCCGTCGCAGCCGCCACGGCCCCGCCTCTTCGACCCCGTCTGGCTAGCCTCCTTTCGCCTGCATCACCGCTGCGCCGGGTCATACGTCTCCGCCCACGGCCGGCTGCTGCTGGCGGGCGACGCGGCGCACATCCACAGCCCCGCGGGGGGGCAGGGCATGAACGCAGGGCTCGGTGATGCCGCCAACCTGGGCTGGAAGCTGGCGCGCGCCGTCCGCGCCGACAGGGACACAGACAGCACTGGCGCAGCCGGCCTTCTCCTCCTGCGCAGCTACGACGCTGAACGGCGCCCCGTGGGCCAGAGGCTTCTGCGCTGGACAGATCGGCTGTTCGCGGTGTGGTCGACGCAGAGCCCGCTACTGATCTGGTTGCGCAACGCCTTCTTCCGTTGGGTGCTGCCCCTGCTGGTGCGCTCGCGGGGCCACCGCGCCCGGGTCTTCGGCTTCATGTCGCAGCTCAAAGTACGCTACCGGCGCAGCCTAGTTGTCGGCACCGCTGCCGACTGGAAGGGCTGCGTCCGCGGTGGCGACCGCGCTCCCGACGGGCCGCTCACCGTGCCGACCGAGATCGAGGCCGGGATGGAGGCCGGAGCCGACACGGATACGGACACGGACGTGGACGCCGAGAGAAATCGAGACCGGGGCCGGGGCTTGTGGCTGCTCGATCTCTGCCGCGGCCCCGGCTACCACTTCGTCCTGTTCACGGGCGCGGATGCAGACAGTGCCTGCGCCCTCGTCGAGCGGGGTCTGCAATGCTACGAGATGCACGGCCGCGAAAAGGCGACGGTGCATATCGTCACCGGCTCGGAGCCAGGGCGTTCACAAGCCACCACCACCGCCGCAGGGGACGGCTACCTGGACGTCAGCGGCGGGCTCCACCGGCGCTATGGCTTCGGCCCGCAGCCGGGGTACGTGCTGATCCGCCCGGATGCCCACGTCGAGCACATCGGATGGCTGGGGTCTCTGAGGTATCTCGAGGAATGGCTGCGTTCCCGGCCGTGAGAGGAGGGTTTCCAGTTCCAGCACTTGTTGCCGTCTGAGAGGTGGTTAGACTAGGGTGAGACAGGAGGTAATACGTACTCAGGTAGCGAAGGGAGAATATTGCTCGTAGTCATCTCCTTTCGTTTTCTTTCGGCCGACTCGTCTTTGCTAGAGAGGACCAAAAGTCCCGTTCACCCCCGTGTCCATCTCCTTTCCGCCCCTGTTGGATGCTTGGAAGCCGGCAGGGAGACCGGCCATGCTCGAACCGGACAAGCCCGAAGCTCAGCCGCACCTTGGCGCCGACACCAACCGGACGCGAACCGGGACGCGAGATTACGGTCCACCAAATGGACAGGAGGAAACGGAAAAGCGCGCCAATACATGCAATCAAACGTGCAGATAATAGCTAACGAGGGGACCAAACGAGCCGCCGGAAGCCCAAAAGACTGAATTGTGGTATCAAATGCGGTGAAAGTAGAAGTAGGCCAAATCCAATCCCCATACGCGTTTACTGTCGTTGCCTCTACGAGCGGCCGATGGAGAGAAAAGAAGACGCCCAATCTCCACGCTCAGACAACGTTCCATGCCCATCCCGTGTCCTGTGTCCCGCCCCGTAGCCCACACAGGCGTCTTGAATCCCTGTCTGAGAAGCGAGAAGTTATCTCTGCAGAAGCTGATTACTGCTGGGCATTGGGGTAGACCATGGCGTCGGTGCTGGTCTGATACTGCTGCTTGACGCCGCCGTTCTGGGCAACCAGCGGCTCGCGGTGGGCCGTCTCCTTCTCCTGCTGGATCAAGCTGCACAGGCCGCAGCAGCACGACGTTGCGATGTCCGTGATGCAGTCGCCCTGCAGGTGATACTTGGCACGGATGTCCGCCCGCTGCATCGACAGCGGAATCCAGTGGAGGCCGACGCAGGCCGATCCGCAGAGGAGGAGGCACTGTTGGGGATCTCTGATCAGCAACTGTCTTCTTGTGGGCTGCGGAGGCAGAAGGGCAGCGCACCGAAGTGTTGATGGGCTCGTAGCCCTCCAGGTTGCCGTTCTTGCGCAGCCGGTGGTGCGTCTTGCCAAAGGTCACGCACGGCAGGCAGTACGTCATCAGGCACAGGTCGATCGGGTTGAAGCAGCCGAAGAAGGCTGCGTGCCACGGCTGGGCATCGTCCGGCGACCGCTGGTTGACGTGCTCCGACGGCTTAGCCAGCACCTCGTTGAACCGGTTCTTCCAGTCGTCCACGTCCTTGTCGTTGAGCGGACCGTTGTTGGGCGCAGGAGCAGCCATTGTGAAGAAAATAGAAGAGAAAGCCGTAAAGAGCGACGGAAAGAGAGGCTGGAGTTGGGCTGCCAACGAGCGGAGGGAGTGAGGCGGTAGGTGTAAAAGAGCGGCTTGGGCTGGGAGCGTGAAGACAAGACTTTCTCTCCTCTCGCCTCCAAGCTCTGGGGAGGCGCTTGTCCGGAGTATTTATGGCGAGGCCCACCGCCGGACACCTCTCGCCCCTAGCAGAGCCCATCGTGGGCCGTGGTAGCTGCGAAGCTCGAGCCACTCAGGCTCTGACTCTTCGGCGTGCGGGGGGACGTGCTCGTTAGGCGCTTGTTTGTTGGCCCGTCCCTGCGCCGGGAAGGGGCGCGAGATTAAGTGACATTCTGTGGCGTCAAGGGCAGAATGTGAAAAAAAAAACAAAAAAACAAAAAAAAGGCATCATAACTGCATTCTGCGCCGTCCGGTACGCTGTGCGCGCGCTGCAGGGTTGGACGACCGCCGAAAGGGCTGAAGGGCTGAAACTTTAGTGCACGCCCTAAAATTGGAGCCTTGCCGAGAAACCCCTAGCCGTGCCGGCCATGCAGGGATCACCGCCCAACGTGCCGTGTTGACTTGTTGACTGTAATTTGATGAGGGTGCTGATCGAAGAGAAAACGGTAAGATGCGGCGAAAAGGGGGGGGGTTGCAAGGCAGACTCCAGCAGAACGGCAGACCGCCGGCAGACACCGTGTGGCCTCACAGAGGCATCCCCATTGTCGATCTCAATGGCCCTGCTTTGCTCGGCTTGCTGGTATGCCTGGAAGGCCCGGCATACCTCCACGTGCTGGCCCGACAACAACCGGAGACCCTGCGATGGGTTATTATTCCCTTCGCTAATCTCATCTTCTGGTTCGTTGGCTCACGGCCCCTCTTGGTCGCCGGCGGTCAGATCAGGGCCCCTACCGCTCCCACTCCAGCGTGGCCAGTCGAGCAATAGGCAGCCAAACCACCGGCTCGGCTCTCTTCCGTGAACCATCCTCTTCACGCCACACACCCGACGCGGATCTCGTCTGCCGACAGCGAGCCGTCCGTCACCACAAGAGCCAGACCGCCTCCCGCAAACTGGCTATCGACGACCCCCAGCTCGATATCGCCCACGCGCCCGGTAATCTTGCTTCCGTCAGCAACGACGGTGACTTCGTACGGCACGTCCAGCTCCCACTTGAACCGCGCACTCGCCATCTCGACTCTCTGGCCGTCGAGCACCTTGACCAGCGCGACGCGGTCGCCCCCGACGAACAGCAGCGCGTAGTACCTGCGCAGGCCCCGGACGCGCACCGCCACGCCTGCCGGCTGCCCGAGGTTGATGACGAACTTGGACACGACGACCTCATAGTCGGTCCACTCGCGCGTTCCGTAAGCCACCATGCCTTCCCCCGCGTTCTTCGAGACGCAGAACGAGGAGCCCGTCCACGCGTGGAAGTGGTCGACGCTGCTCACCCAGGCGCGCTTCCAGAATTCGCAAGGCTGCCTCACCGGCCGGCGAAGCGTCATCCTCGGCGTCCCGGCCCAGCCGAGGCTCTCGAGCCACACGGTGCCGTTGTAGGTCGCAGTGCTGTCAGACGGGTTGTCGGAGGCGGTGGCGATAGCGATGCCGATTTGCTGGATGGGCTGGCTGTCCGCCGTGTCCGGGATGGTCCATGAAATGCGGCACCCCTTCATCGGCAGTATCGTGGCCGTGGCGCCGTCGATATTCACTAGGGTGTCGTGCCGGTCGTATACCTTCACCCTCAGCAACACCTTGATCGCCGGTGCAGACTCGCTGGCTTCGACGAAGACCGTCGCGGTGACCCTCTGGCCGGGATAGACGAGAGGCGAGGCCATCAGCGGATACGTCGATCCCATCTTCAATATGTCCTTGCCCGTGAAAGTGTCGGTCATGACGTCGATCGGCTCGGCCGTCTTCTTCAGGTGCGAGAGCCGCACTGCCAGCGCCGGATTTTCCCACGTCTTGAACGTCCTGACAGCCTGCTCGACCGTCACCAGGCCAGGGATCGGGGTATGGCAGCTCGCCCGGAAGCCTTGCACGCTCCCCGGCAGGCTGAAGTGAAACTGGGCGGCACCCTTGGGCGGGTCCAGCGGCGCCCTGCCCGCAAGCCGCCGGCCCATGTTGGCGACGTCAATAGCGATGCGGGCGGCATTATTGATCGAGTAGCCCCCGTCGGCGCTCGAGATGAGGGCCCGGTCGGCCAGGGGACCCCGCCAGTCGGGCTCGCCGCGGAAGGCAGACAGCCCGTGCATGAGCGCCACTAGGCAGCCGACATTGCCCGAGTTGCAGTCGGTGTCCCAGCCGCTCGTGTTGACAATGTGCATGGCCTCGTGGAAGTCGTGGCCGCCGTACAGGAGCGACAGGATCATGACGCCGTGGTTCGGCACGACGTGGCAGATGCCGCAGAACTTGTCGTACCCGTACGCGTCTTCGATCCGCTGCCGGGTGACCTGCCAGTCCCCGTCGGCTTTCGCCCAGGCCCTGACGTCTCCGACGAGTCGCGCGATGGACGAGTCCGCAGGGACGAAGCGGAGTCCGGTGTCCAGGAGGTGGTCGACGTCCTTGGAGACGAACGCCTCGGCTTCCATGGCCGCCCACAGCTTGGCCGCGTACACAGCCTCGCCGTCGTGGCTGACCGTGGCGGCAGCCTCGGCGAGACCTGCGGCGACGTCCGGGTCTCCGGGGGCCACCATGGCCCAGCCGTCGATGAAGATCTGGGCGCCGATCTGCTCGGCCACGGTCCGGCCGTTGGTGCTGATGGCACCGCTCTCGGGCGCGGGGATGCCCTTCTTGAGGTTGAGAAAGGCCGTGTGTTCGGTAGAAACCCCCCTCCCGCCCCACCACAGCACCGACTGGCCCTCGATGATGTTGTTCAGCCAGGTGTTGCCCACGCCTCCGGCGCGAATAATGCTTCTGACGTCGTGCTCTTCGAGGGCGCGCACAAAGGTAAAGGTGCCCGAGACGTCGTCGTCCGTGACCACGAGCGGTGCGTCAAACCTGTCGTGCACGTAGTGCCGGATGGGTCCCAGCTGGTTCATGATGCGCTGATGCGTCCATCCTTCGAACGGCCGTCCGAGGTAGACGCCGATGAGCTTGCCGAGCACGCCAGCGTAGACGCGCTCGAGGTAGTCCGCCGGCAAAGCGCGCACCCCAGCAACCGTGTACTCCGCCGACTGCATCCCGCCGACTGGGTTCCGCCGACTGGGCTCCGCCCGAGGGACGCCGCTGTCCGTCTACCTCGGCTGCGCACAGAATGAAACCGTCGTCTCCGAGTGGGCGTCGAGTAGCGCCGTGGCTCCGTGGCTCCGTGGCTCTGTGGCTCCGTGGCTCCGTGGCTCTGCGGCTCCGTCGCTCCGTGGCTCGGTCCCTACTCGGACAGATTTCTTGGCCGTTGCTGGTCTGGAGTGTATCGCTCAGAAGACAGGCATGGACCTCGCTCAACGGATCTGCCGGCGTTGGCGCTGCCGCTGAGGATCCTGGGCCTGGAAGGGCAGAGCGGGAAATGGGAACCAAGGACCGCACCTATCGGCCTCCGATTGGCACCGCCGGGCCGTCCTCCCATTCTGTTTGGCTCAGCCTAGACCAGGCTTGTCACGGACCCACATGTCGAATACAGAGGACGCACGGTGTACGGGAAGCTCTTCCCGCCGATCTCCCGACTCCAGGTATGTATTTTTGCACGCAACTTCCCTGCCGTTCCCACTCCTACATTCATGCATTTCCCGCGAATGAAAGCCTGCTTTGTGCAATTTTGCAGACTCTACAGACTCTACAAGCACGGAGTGCTCGGTATGCGCCATCTTGCCGCACTCAGGAGGTCTTCTAACGGCGGAGGCGCGCTTATGCAATATGACGGTGGGAGCGGATCTTCAGAAGTCAGTCCAATCTCTTGCCGGAGACGGGGGGGTCGGAACTCGGCATCTTTCCGCAGGGCTATGCAACCTCTCGATCCCCTAGCTCCAGCCTTTTGCAGGCACAGAGCCTCCCCGTAACGAACGCGAAGGCTTCGCATCTCATGCACCTGTCTTTCCTCTGAGCTTAGTCTGTGGCTCTGCGGCGGATTGCGGCCCCGACGGCCTCTTCTAAAGGTCGGAACTCCGTCCAGTCGGTCGGCGAAGATGGTGGTGTGTGTTGGGCCATTGCCTCCTGGAGCGTGTGCAACCGCCTACTTCGTACTGCTCACTCGCCGTAGTGGACACCGTTCTGCAGGCCGAACCCTGTGCGCTCCAGTGTCGATCTTGGCCCCATCAAGTTTCGTGAACAACGGCGCCGCCAAGGAACCTGCCAAGCAAGGATCCTACGCCGGCGCATCTTGGCATTTGTACATGTCGCGTGCCGCCCAGGATGCGTATTTCGGTCTGTTGTTTTCATCACGTTATGGAGCCCCGTCTGCTCAAGTGCTTCATGTGCTCACGTCGCCATAGAAGGCAGGAGGAAGCCGCCAAGGTACCTGCCCACCCGCCTTCGTGTTGACCTGCTCCGCGGCAGGATGTCTCGGGTAGAGAGAAGTGGGGATGCACTTCAAGAGGAGCGCGGCAAAGACTGCGGTTGGTCGATGGCCTAGTCCGTACTTGCCCACACTCCAGTTTCCAGGTCGCGAACCGGGTTCTTGGTCTTTCGCCTTCTGCTGGCCGAACCCGTTCACAATCCGCGAGGGGCGGTGCAAAAGAAGGGGAGCACCTCGGGCGCCAGCTCCGGCAGCATCTTACCTATTGCCGGCCTCTGGGCCGGGTATCCATCCCGTCTGCAGAAAATATTGGCGTCTTCCAGTCCCGAGCCACTCTGATAAGGTCACCTTGACGGAAGAGGCCCTCCTTCGCCTCTCGTTGAAACAAACACCGCCTGCAGAAGCGCTCGCCCTCTGTTGACGAGGATCGAGTGAGACCCGCTGTCTCATGTAAGGATGAACGCCGTACTTCTGTACGCCGTACGTACGCGCCGTAGCCAAAGTGAGCGTCAAGTTTGATGAGCCGGAACGGCGTGTTGGCCGGCGAGTGGCAGAAAAAAAATGGACAGACAGTACTGGTCCCCGTTCTGGCGAATAGCCTGGCACATCATAACTTTCAGTTTTCCCACCATTCCCGCAGCTACACAGCATCGAGGGACTGTCGACCCGACACCGACATTGTCGCGCCGGCGCCCCCCTCCTCCGTGGAGTCTCCGAGCTAGATCTGCGGCCGCTTGATTCCCGACTGCCATTGATAAGAATGAACGTCATCGCTATGTGCAACAAAGAGGAGAGGGCCGGCGACGAACAACTTACCGATTTAGGAAAAGGGGCGCGGTGCCGGTCCTCATGGGGCATTGGACGAATGGCAAGGGAGGCTTTTTTAATCCTGGGGCTGGGGTCAAGACAGGGCGGGGTTGGTTTCTGATGGGAATGGCACTGACTGCATTGGCCCCCTCCCTAAAAGGCCCTGAAGGCTTCCCGTGAGCTCCTGAAAGGTGCGCCAAGCTGCAGGGGACCGGGAAGCCGGCACCGCGAGCAGTTGTCCTCCAGCGTGGCGCAGGGGTTGCCAGCTAGACGGCCGCCGCCACGCCGGGCTAAGATTTGACGGACGGGTAAAACTGATGACGACGCCACCACCATGAGAGTGGCCATTTGCAGGGCTAGCGCCGCCCCGACGGCAGCGATTATGATAATGATATGACAGCAATTGAAGACAGAAACCGCTCATATCGTAACGACGAGAACGGAGCAGATAACGACAGGTATAGGTACCCAGGCAGGAACGTACGCGGGCACGTCGGGTTATCCAGAGTGCGGGCACACGACACCTGCAGCGGGCGGACGGAGTCGGCCCCAGGCCCGCCGATCTGCTGGAGTCGAGCTTGCTAGCGTCTGGCTCGGGGCCGTATCAGTGCGCGAAACAGTAATTTTATTCAGCGAGGACGGTGAGGCAGGCGCCCTGATTGAACGGTGGCACTACAGCCTCACCACCATCCAACCATTATACGCGTGTCCCGGTGTCTAAGTACAAGCCAAGTACCGACGAACGGAGAGAGCCTGCACAACGCCGGCGCTCCCTTGGGCACTTCCGCGTCGTGCGCGTCCTGTACTACACTTCATGCCGCTCGATAAGATCCCAAACCAGGAGCTCGGTACGGAGTACACGGAAGTTACGTGAGGGTAGCGTCCAACAGGCCCACGGGTCCGTTCCCAGCTCCGTGCCACAGACCGTCCAAGACCTACTTGCACGGCGCGCCTGTCTCATGCCGCTGTAGGTACCCACCCGCAGCGCTATTGTGCAGGGCCGGCGGGGTTACCTGCCTTTCCTGCGTGCCCGCGTTGCCTGCGCGGGTGGGGAATACGGAGCGAAGCCCATACGGAACTGGAGCTTCTCCCCTATTGAATGGATCTGATCCCTTCCCTGCCTGGAAAGGGATGCCGTTTTCTGCTGCAACGTCTTGCCCATTCCTGCTCTCTCTTTAAAAGTTGATTTCGCTCGTTTCCAAGGCTTGCTTTCGAGCCTCGGCTTCTCTCCCGGCGGTGACCTTGTCTGCCAGATTCTCGCAGACGCACAATGATATAACACGAGCCTGCCCTGTCTCGCTTTGGGCCTCGCGCCCTTTCTTCGTCACTCTCCTTTATTCCCCTCGCCCCTCCCTCCCTGAGTTCTCACTATCCCCTTCTCGCGAACGCCGCAGGCAGAACGCAGGATCAAGGACGAGGGAACCCTGGCATTAGGTCCCATCTTCTCCTGCCCTTTTTTCTGCCTATCGCCCACCCGACATCTCCATATTAGCCCAGTCAAGCTGCCCGATCCTGCGAAACTCCCTCTGACTGACGGCGAGTCATTCCGCCTATAACACGCTTATACGAGGCATCGGCCCGCGGTTTCGTTGCGGCCCTGGCTAAAGCTCCCCTGAAGCTTGGCTGCCGGAGCTGCTATATTCCTGTTTGCATGACTTCATAGGCGTTTCACTGCCCCCCTTGTTCTTCTATCATTTTTTATTGTAGAAAAAAATATCTTTAATACGCCATCCCACGACCCTGGGCGTGTTGCGCCGCCACGTTTTCCATTTGCTTGATTCCTCTTCAACATTACAGCATTCTTTCATCCCATACATTCTGCTCTCGCGGGCGCAGGAGCTGCCGTCCCTTTGTGGCACGGCTTACAGCACTCCAAAAGTTGCAGATCGCCCTGCCAAGCCCGCGCGCTAGAACTTTTCCGACAGTTGCTCGCGTGACGCTTCAGCACGATGGCGGAGGGCGAGGCAAGCCCGCCAGAATGGCACGGTCACTACATTTGGAAGATGCCAGAATGGGTCGAGCCGGTCGTGAGTCCTTCCTACCTAGACTGTTGGGTTTCCGCATCGTGCCGTTACATCATTAGGCACACTGCGGGGGGAAGAAGGCCAGGGGGGAGACATGGAGGGCATTAGGGGGCAAACGCAACAGGGCAATGCGATAGCTAACGCAGAACCGAACCGGTTATCCAATAGTTGATCGTTTCGATTCTCCTATCTGCCATGTTCTTCACGAGGAGAAAAAACTATTCCATCTTCAACTTCGACGGCGGCAGTAACGGCGGAAGCGGCAGCGGTCGGCGCAGCGGCGGTGCCGACTACCGCTACTCCCACCTGCAGAGTACGCCGACCGACTCCCCACGGAGCGCTTCTCCGGCATTATCGCGTTCCTCGATGGATTCCGGATCCTCGCCGGCCGTAAGGACGCAGTTTCCTTCCATCCGAGAGGCGGCACCGTACCCGATGAAGACGAGAAAGCTGTTCGGCTTGTGGAGGGTGCACACGCCCAACTCCTCCCGCTTTGCACGTCATTTCCACAGCAGGATCCTGGTCAAGTTCCCCTTCCTGGTCGAGATGTTCTACTGGGCGATCACGTACTTCTTCTACCGGTTGACCGCCGTGCTGGTTTCGGTGTGGTACGGCGGGGTAGAGGGCCTGTGGGACGCCGCCCAGGGCCACGGCATCGCCATCCTCGAGTTCGAGGCCGCGCTGCTGGGCGCCGGCGGAGGGACCAACGGGACGGAGCGGTGGACGGAATGGAACATCCAGCAGTGGTTCTTGGCCGGCGTCGAAGCGGGCGACTGGCGGGCCGTGTGGCTGACCATACTGAACCGGGGTTATGCCCTGATTCATATCCCTGGGACCGTAGGGTACGTCGTCTCGACACCCTTCTCCAATCCTTCATCCGTTCTCGTCGTCGCGATGAGGCCCGTTCTGATTGCTGATTTTGTATCCCCACAGGTTCATCGCCTACTACTACTGGGCCGCACCGTCGTTCACCCGCTTCGCCACGGTGCGCCGCACCATGTCGTTGCTGAACCTTTTTGCGTTCCTCATCTTCTTGCTGTACCCATGCATGCCGCCGCGGCTCCTCCCGCCCGAGTTCGGCTTCGTGGACACGGTTAACGCGGAGGACGCCCAGAGCGTGTGGATGAGTGGGAAGTACGTCAACAAGCTGGCGGCCATGCCGAGCATGCACTTCGGCTACGCCTTCGCCATCGGCTGCGTCTTCGTCTACGAATCGGGCATCTTCCGCGGCCTGCTGTTGTCGCGGAAGGCAGGGCGGCCACCCTACGTCGTGGTGAGCGGTGACCGGACAGGCGACCTGGAAGACGGCCGCAACCGCATCCGCGCCAAGGACGATGATGACGACAGCGAGGAGGATGACGGGGACGACCTGATCCTGGTCGGAGAGGCCGCCGAGATCGAGAGACGGCGGCCCGCGTGGGTGCGCGCCGCGTTCCTGATCTTCGGCATCTTCTACCCGCTGTGGATCCTGCTCACCATCGTGGCCACGGCGAACCACTACTTCATGGACGCTCTCGTCGCCACCCTCGTGGTGCTGATGTCGTATGTATGCAACCGCGCACTGCTCAACTTCTTGCCCCTCGAGGACTGGCTGCTGTGGGCACTGCGGCTTGAGAAGCCATTGCCAACAACCGCAGGAGGCGGGAAGAGACGATCGTCGCGATGATGGAATCATGTGTTCTTGTACTCTTGGAATACCGGATGGACCTTTTTTGGCTATGGATGGAGTTCCTGAAGATACCACTTGCCCATCGTATGCCGCTGTTTGCATGTATAGGTAGGCCTTTGCTATATGCCCAGTAATAAAATATCGTCTTTTTCTGTTCTGGCAACTTAGCAGGCTATCGAAACTTGATTTGGAAAGATAAGCAAGGCATCACCGAAGGCAGTGAAATGCCCTCCATCCTTTGCTAATACCCTATTGTTAAGCCCCTTTGTTATCCGGCAACTTTGCCATCTCCACCTCTTGTGCAGGTACAGCTTGGATCAAAGCTGTTGAATGGCCTGAACAGCTACAGTGAAAACCTCCCAAATCAGTTACACAACTTCGTGAGCCTTGGGTGGTCTTTTCTTTAGAATCCATTCATCCAGGTTTCCTGTGGTATATGCCTATCGGTTAGCTTCATTTGATTCTCATCAAGTCTCCCTTTCTGCCTTGCGCATCAGGCACCAATAGCAAGGTCCCTTTGAGCTCTTGCACAGGAGCTGTCCCTCAAAAAGTGGGACCTTCTCTCCCAGCCTCCCAATTAAATCCCATGTCATCCAGAGCTCTGCAACCCCAAGAGTAGCACCACATTTTGACTGTTCAGCATCGCCATCCATTCATTATCTTATTAGGTTTTCAGACTTTGCTCCCTTCTCTTTGCTCACTTACCTGGTAGCTTGTCCATCCCGCTTGAAGTCTGTCCCTATTTTTATAGGATACTTGCAAGCTCCAGTCGTTCAATTACGCTCAGCCGGAGCTTGCAACGTTCCATTCGCCATCCCCTGAAGCGGCTGCAGCTAGCTGTTCTCCCCCGGCCGTTTCCTTTGAGCTCCGTTTCGACCTAATGTAATTACCGAACGAGTTAGTCAACCGTATTTAGCGTGATGGCGGATCTTTTCGAGGAGGAAGTTGTCGATGTGCCTGCGGAAAACCACCCCCGCGCAGACGTCGAGATGGGCGGCGACGGCGGCGACAACACCGCGGATGGCGGTGCCCTGCCCTTCACCGAAGAGGCATCCGAAAGCAACAGCAATGGCGGCGACGTCGTCACGCCCCGCGTCAGCTTCGCCGATTATCTGGCCAGTCCCATTGTCACCCTATTAGTCGGCAACGGGGACAGCGACACCGTCCTGACCGCGCATCAGGCGCTCCTCACAAAGAGCCCATACTTCGCCGAGGCCTGCGCCCAGTTTGCCGATGACGGAAGCGTAAGTTGCTTGCGATCCATAGCTACCCTCTTATTTGCCTTTGGCTCTTCGCTGATCGAGTGTCATACCGCGCTGCAGCCACGTAATATCGAACTCGCCGGCTGGGACCTCGATGCCGTCGGCTGCTTCCTCGAGTTCCTCTACACAGGCGACTACTTCCCTCGCAAAATTCCCGGCCAGCGACAACTCGAGCTGGACCCGTCGCTCCCGAAGATCGACGAGACGGGCGATCAGCTGCTGAAACACGCGCGCGTTTACACGGTGGCGGAGAAGTTCAGCATGTCGCAGCTCAAGGTTCTAGCCTCGTCCAAGATCCACTGCGTCAATAGCACAGCCAAGGGCGAGATCGCCTACGCGCGCTACGTCTACGCCTTTACTCCCCCGAACGATGCTGCCGTCCGGGCCCCCGTGGCCAAGTTCTGGGCCACCCGCAGCCACACCCTCCGCGCCGAGGCCGATGAAGAGTTCCGCAGCTTATGTCTCGAGTACCCCCAGTTTGGTTACGACGTTCTCAGTACGTTTCTTTCTCTTATAAACCCGATTCTTCCAGCCCCCCTAGAAAAGCGCTGCACCTCGGCTTGTTCGGTTCTAAACACCTACTAACCTTATTTCTTCTTTGCAGCCCGTGTTCTCGACGAGAAACTCAAACGCGAGCGCGACGAGAAGATGCACCCGGCAACGACAGGAAGCGTACGGAAGAGGGCCCGCTACAGCTCCTCCACCAACGTGTAAGATCCTTCTATCGCTGCTGCCGGTGTTTCGTCTTTCCTTTAGGATACTCGGTCATTTTCTCGCATATATAAACGGACGGTCTTGGCGAAATGGCGGCGCCGGTGCTGGCAGGACCCTTCGTTAGGGCTTTTTTTTTGGATCGATCGAGACCGCCCAAGGGTCTTATACCCGGGATGGAGCATCTGTATGATATGACACTGATGACAGCATCTGTCCACTGGGTATTCTACTGGGTATATAAAGTGCTTGTGGTGGACTAAAAAGGAAAAGGCCGAGAGGGGGCTCCCATTGGCCACTTCAGCGCGGTTTGCCTGCCAGTCGACTGGGCGAACGGAGTTCGGGGTAGGGGGCTGATTTTGGGGGACAGGCGAGCTGATAGAAAAGCTGGGCAGTTTCGGGGGCTAAGCTAGTCATGCCTAGGATTCCGGGTTAAAGCTAATGGGCTATCCGGAGCAACTAAAATACATCTATTACATATAGTCTATGGCTCATTAATACGTGGGTAGATCGGGTTCACAGTAGAGTGTGCTCTTGATTTTCAACCCCCAAGGCTCTGCCGGCCATAAAGGTACTATCACGTGATATTACGGATCAGGGTGACTACCCGCCCTAGATTCTTAGACGTAAGGCGTGTGAGCGTTACAGAGAGAATATCGAGACTCTTCCTCGTCGTTGTTCGGTAATGTAAGCTGCAGCGCTAGGCATCACAGCCTCGTAGCCTCATCTTCAATTCCTCCAGGTCCTATTTTTTCTCCCTCGGCTATTACATAAGAGCGCACATTCACATCTAATGACATTATGCTATAAACTACCTAGAGGATTATCTCACTCTAGGAGAACCCCTCTGACTGCGTAATTAGGATGTGCAGGTTACAGAGTCTCCGTCCAATGCGTTCCTGCATGCACCTTGGTCGTCCTATATGTCATCTGCACAAACGCCTCGGCCTTTGGTGGGGGCTTTTCCCTAAAAAGTTACCTACGGAGAATTAGCCGAAGGATGGGATCATGGGCTCTTAGATTAGCCAGATGAACAAGACGATAGCGAGATCAGCCCGTAGCCGTGTTATCGTTCCCGGAGCGCGGTACTATTACCCGGCTCCGGCTTGGCTTCTGCAAAGACGAAGCAGCTATTTACAAGGATGTCTGAAAGTAAGTACCTACCTGCACCTTAGATACCTACGTAAGTGGTAGTGATAAGCTAAACACGAGCCGAGGATCGTGGCTTACGTCGGAGAATTCTGTGAAGCCGGTATTCTCGTCCCTATATTGCAGGGCCATAACCGAGAGGCTATGCATGCTTGATCGTTGTACAGCATAGATTTTTATACTATATGTAGATAGGAGGTGCTCCTATTGAGTTCATGCTTGAAAGCAAGTTGGTGCTGCTCAGGTACCAGGGTGGATAATCCGGAACCTCACAGCTCTCTCGAGGCACCGTTAGGTTGTGTTCGCGCTTACCTCTCCGTTGCGTTGCCGTTCATCAACGAACACAGTGAGAGCTATTGGGAGTCAAAGCTGCTGCTATCTTATGGCGTATACCGGTGCTCTAATAATCTCGCTTAGTGCCGTCATCCCACCTCACACCACTATGCCTTGCGCGAGCCCTCTATCGGTCTTCACATATGAAATCTCCGCTCTTTAGCCATATGCCTGGCTCAGGGACGGCACGAAATGAGGTCCACGTCGCTAGCCACGCGCGTGGCATCAGCCGAATGTACGATGCCAGGTACGCGCAAACAAGCTTCTCGGTACTGAGCTAGTGCGATTGTCAGGTCGGCTTGCTATCTTTGGATCTGTGTTAGTATGCAAGTGTCCACAGTACCCAGCTAGATGTAGGTACCACAGGCATGCTATTATGGAACCTTCTTGATACCAATAACGCTTGCCTTTCGTCCGCCTGCTTACTGGGTAGGCACCCAACCAGTCATCTGCCCGGTTTAGGTCTGGGCACTTTACGCGGCGTTCCTGGTTCTTGATTGTCGGGAGACTCCACCGCGGTCCGGAGGCGAGCTTCTCCCTCTAGCGGACTGGTATATAGTACCGAGCTCCCCAGGTCTCTGGGAAGCTGGCTATACTCTTGTGGGTCGTTTGACCCCCCTTTCCTACATGCTACTGGGTAGGAATAGTACCGGGTCCTGGACAGCACCTTTTACTACCGTTCCCTCCCCTCCCTTTACGTATCCGCAGCTACGAGACTTCCCAGTTTTCGACCTCTCTGAGGATGCTACTCTCTGTCCTCACGACGTCTCTATTTGTGGCCTCGAGCTTCGGCGCCGATGCAGCCGTGACACAATCTATATGGGGACAATGTAATGACAGCCCAATGATAACTTACTTCTCTTAAACTCGGGTGCTGACGGAGACGTCATCGCAGGCGGCGGCAGGGGCTGGAACGGCCCGACGGCGTGCCAGACGGGGACGTACTGCAACCACGGCAATGAATGGTACTCGCAGTGCATCACGCCGGGGAGCGCGGACAACGGCGGTTCCAGTTCCGGTTCCGGTTCCGGCTCCGGCGGCGTAGCCGACGTGCCGCTCGACGGCGGCCAAGGAGGGAGCGGCGGCAGTGACGGGGGCGGCCGCGTAGTCACCCGGACTATCACGACCGTGTTCAGCGTCGGGCCCGCCGTCGCGTCCACGCGGCGCCACACGACCCGCGTCACGTCCAAGAAGACGACGACGTCGACGCACGCGATCACGCGTCTGACGGCGAGCTCGAGCCGGACGCTCAAGACGGTGGCAACGACGATCACGCTCGTGCCGGACGTACCGGGCAACGCGACCAGTTCAGGCGATGACGACGATGACGACGACGACGACGACGACGACGATGGCGGGTGGTGGAACTGGTGGAACAGCAGAAGGGCGACCTAGGCCGGTCTTCGCATTGCAAGTTATCAGGCGGTGGTAGGATTTCCGTGGGCGAAAAAAAGAATGCGGACATACAGAGAAGTCTGCCCAGGGAATGCGCAGAAAGCCAGAACGACTACTAATAAGTACGGAAGTATAAATCGCGGCTGTGTACGCAGTATTATTATAGTACACCTTTCAAAGGCTCCCCAACTCCAATTGCCGGTTTCGATAGTTCAGATGCAAGGCCGATGCAATAAAGACTAGATCGGCATCGCAAGGCACATTTTCCGTGCCAAAAATGCCTTAGGCCGTGCAACAGCGTCGTGACCCTGCATGCAGCCAATGAGAGGCAACCTCGTAGCGCCACATGATAACTGCGTTGGCTACGAGTGTGTGCCTTGTGCCTCGGATGCGACGGTAGCCTGGGCGAGCGAATAAGAGGCCTCTCGGCCGGCCAGGGCTGCAGGTGCCCAACTCAGCTAAACTTCTTCTGGACAGGCCCACGCTTCCCTTATATCTGCTGCGATGGTCTGCCCTGGCAACGGGTCGAGAAACCGGAGCCGTTCTTGAGGTTCCCCGTTTAATAACAGATTCCATACCTCAAACACCTCGTGGGCTTGTTGAGGACCTAGTTATTAAACCTGCACACTTCAGTTACGTTTGTATTTGGAGCTCAGCACATCTTACCTGCACCCATCACATACTACTACTCCCACCATGCCGCTCGTATCAAACTACAGAAATGGGACATTCCATCGACCCAGCAGGAAGTGGTACTGTGGTTGCGGGCTCGAAGCCCATTGGAGAACGTCCAACAAAGACGGCAGCAAAGGCGAAAGGTGTAAGTCGTATTTACCAGCCTCAGGATCTTCCTCCAAGCTAACACGTGACAACGATGTAGTTTTGAGGTGCCCAAAGGGTCCAGACGCCGACCAGTGCAGCTTCTTCCTCACGGCCGATGATGAAGGGTCCGCACGCGAGGAAAAGGGCTCGGATTTTGCGCCGCCGCCCAGAACGCCATCGGCGCGGCATCGGAACGGCGGTGACAACGCCATGCCTACGCCCGAGACGAGGGGCAGCAGCAGCCGAGCGAGAGGGCAGCGAGGGGAAGGGGGAAGAGAAGGGCCGGCCGAAGGGGAAGGGGCCGGCTCGCACCATCGGCACGGGACGTCTTCCCGGCATAGGTCCCGAAAACGCGCGAGGGCGGATGACTCGCCCACGCCGCTCGGCCGGTTCAGGCGCGCCGCGTTCGGCTCGAACGGCGGCGACGATGACGATGATGACGAGGACGACCTCACGTCGGCCATTTTCACCCTGCTCCGGCGAGACGGCGTCGAGCTTAAGGCGTCAACGATGGCAGCCATACGGTACAGGATCGATGACCAGGTCGCCGTGTACGAGGCGAAGCTGATGAAATCGACCGAGAACCTCGATTTGGCGTTTCGGAAACTTGACGAGCTGGAATGGGCGGCCCGTGGGCGGCCTGCGAATGGGCAAAACTGAGTACGTTGCTCTGCTTTATCATGTATCTTCCATGATAATCATCATCACTCTCGGAGTTGAGGAGCTTTTATGAATACGCCATATCACTACCCGCTACCGTGGAGGTCTAACAATATAGGAGGAAGCAGACAACCCAAGTCTGAGCCTAAAAAGGGAGGCCTCCAACCACATTTACCAACACAGGTTAAGAGAGCCAGGAACGCGAGAACTACGCGTGCTTAGGTATCAACAGAAAGTCATTATCTTTCGGGAGTTTTATGACTTCACAGGCCGACAACAGCAGATCAGTACACGAGAGAGCGCAGCTCCGGGAGAAATTGAAGCCAGGGCAAGACGGCAACGGTCAGGGATCAAGAGACGGGATGATTATGTGTCGTCTAAACGCCATACGATGGAATATACGGACTCACGTCTGCTCTCAGCAAACCGCCGTCACTTGGATATAGCAAGTGAGCTCAAATATATGCAGTTGCCAGGTTTTATCCTCTACGCACATATGCTAGCTCCGCATGTCAGTGATATTGCCAATGCGAGATTCTGTGTACTCTCCCAGGCGAAGCCAATAATTACCTTCAGTGATGGGGCGTCCTATTTACTTGCCCGGGGTAGAAGAAGCAGCCACGCGAGCGATACATCGCCTGCCGGTGCTGGGACATGAGCAGGCGATGACTTCATCCTTGGCCTTTTCCCTCACCGTCTTCTCATCCTTCTTGTCCTCTTCCTCCTACTTTTTCTTTCGCCGCTGTGCCTATGGTTCCTGCTTCTGCTGCTTCCGATTCTGCTGCTTCCGCTTCCGCTTCCGCTGCTGCGGTGGTGACGGCGACGGCGACGGCGACGGCGCTCCCGTCGAAACCAGGCGCTTGGCCGGGTAGGCCCCATCGGCGATTTCATCGCCAGAGCGCGGCCGTTTCGGCTGGATTTTCATCGGCCCCGGATGTGTCACCGTCCTGGGGCTCACGGGCTCAAAGTCCGACATGGCGTCCGAGCCGCGCCGCCTCCGCGCCCATTTGCTCTCCGCGCCGAACGCACAGAGAAGGCAGGCGTAGCAGCAGTTCTTCTTCACTGCGTGCTGCTGATCGGACCACTGTGACATGCTGGAACAGCTGTGAATATGAGTTCGGCGGTGAGTACGTAGTAGTGCCTGGTCTGTGTAGGGATATCTGGGAACAAGTGCGGCGGCAGTAGTGACTGGATCTGAAGGGGTATTGCTGCGGGAGAGGTTGAGAGTAGTTTGAGGAACCGAGAATGATGAAATAGACGTTTATGCTCCGCTTTGAGAAATGGCAGATAGTCAAGGAGTGCTATTTTGTATCTGCGGCCTTTCCCTGGCGGTGCGTCCAACTAACATGGCTTTCATTCCCTTTCCCTTTGTTGATGCGCCCACAAAGCTCTTGTGATGGAGCCTTGTTCAGGTTGAACAAGTGAACAAGGATGAACCCGAAGTTGATCAAACATGCGACTCTTTTGTCTGCCCGCTGTGGGGATCAAAGGACAGCGTGCCTGGGTAGCTATTACCCCGGGACAATGCAAAATGAGAAAACCTCGCAGGTTCTGGGACATCAACTAACAGCGGGCAACTAATAGTAGCGAGCTGCGATGTTTTTCGATGTAGAAAAAAGGTATCGAGAGACGTACCACCTAGTTGTAATCTTTTATCTCCCGAGGGCTGTGAGTGAGACTAAGTTCAGGATCTACCTAGGTAGTTTGGAATCGGCAACCCTTCCGCCGACGGTGATTGAAACTGGAGAATTCTGAAGCGGGTCTTGAAGCAAAGCCCTACCAGGCAGGCAGAATAGCCTGAAATCAAGAAAAGGGGGGACGCTTGTTGTTGTCAAGTCACACCTACGGAATAACTATGAACTAGTAAAATTGCCTTTCGTGGCGAGGTGGGACTCGATGGGGAAGAACCCGTCTCTGAGACTGCCTACTACTGAGTATACTCCATAGGTTCCTCACCGCCTCGGCTCTATTGATAAAGAGAAGCCTTGCCGTCGGCTATATCAGTACGAAGTAGTCCCGCATAGCTCCCCGTCGGTGCCGGTGAGACTTTGTATACGAACCCCAAGTCCGCGAACCCCAAACCCATGAAGATCATCCGGACTGACCAAGACTAGCCGCATCTGTCATGGCCCTAAGGCAAGACCCGCACATGCATGCAGGTGGGAGTGGACCGTAGAGTTCTCGAACAAGAGTGAGGAGGGTGATCCAGCATTTAGGCAGAAATGAACCACAGCGGCGGTTATTACGAGAGTGACGATCTTGCCCGGTTCCTGGGAGCTGAGCTGTGGACGCAGTGGTGCTACTGCGTACATGGCAGAGATCGGACGAAGCACAACCCGGGACGTATGCATAGAACCTCGGTAGAGGCACTACGTTTACCCTTACCCCCACCGCAAAATCAGGTCATCCCTTCTAGCGTTCCGACCCCTGACCCTGTCCAGGTCTTTCTCAACAGACTCCAGCCTGGAAGTAACTTTCCCTACCTCCTGGGCCAGCACGTCTATCGAGCCCTCGATGTCCGGGTCCACGAGCTTGACCTCCCCAAAGGGGCTCTCGGCGAGGACCGACTCGCGCACCAGCCGCACGGCCCTCCGAGCATCAGCCAGCTGGGCGGATGCCGCTGCCTCGAACGCTTCTTGCACGCTTCGCGCGACGTCATTCGCCTTCTCAGTTCGGTCGTCCAGCGTGGTGGCCAAAAAGTTCAGCTGCACGGCAGCGGCATCTGCTGCAGCGGCACCAGCAGTGCCGGGAACGGCTATATCGTCTGGCTGAGGCAGCATGAGGGACAAGCTCTGTAGCAGCTGCTCGAGAGGCGGCAAGTCCAAGAGTCCGGCGCCCGAAGACCTACGACGTGCACCGGAAACCGCTCGCTTCCGAGCGGGAGTAGCGGTCAAGGCGTGTCCAGTCGACGATTTGCGACGGCGAACCGGAGAGACATTTTCGGGTAGACGAGGCTCTCTCTTGGGGATCGACACCTGCGTGGCTAGCTCCGACCTCGCCGTAGAGATGATGGTGCTAGCTGCGCCCTGATGCGCTTTGAAGGCTGAGACGCGGGCTGAGACAAGATCCATATGGTCGAGGAGGAAGCTTAGGCATTTGGTGATCTGGTGGAATGTCAGAACGACGTCCAACGGCACAGGGGTAAAACAGGGTGAAGAAGGGACAAAGACGGGCGTACATAGTCTAAGGCCTCGACCGAGCGCGTGATGCCCTGGCCATTCTTCCCCGCAAGGGACTTCAACGCGGGTTCGAGATGCTGCTGCTCGACCGACATCTGGGCAACGGGCAAGATCTCCGCATAGAGCGACTCGAGCTCTTCCTGCAGGGAGGGCACTTCGTCTTTGGCTACCCGGTCATTACTGCCGGAGCGCTGTGCTGCTTGCAGAGCTTCTAGGTATAGGCGGTCCAGCTTAGTCCGGATCGTCTCGACGGTGTACTTGATCAGGCGGGCGCATATCTCCCGCACTTCGGCGATGCTCTCCTGCTCTTCGGGATCCTCGGTCTGCAGCTCCCAGCCTAGCTTCTGCAGGCTAGAGAGGAGCTTGTCGTCGGAGCGACAGAGACCGTCCACGGTCTGGTGAAGACCACTCCCCGCCGCCTTCTCGCGCTCTTCGAGGTCGGACACCCGGAATTCCAGAGCGTGGGACAGCTCCTCCACCTCGGCGGCCAGCTGTTGTCGCCTCGACTCCCATGTCTGGAGCTGCTTCAGCTCAAAGTCGGCACGGGCATCGCCGACTGCGGTGCTCGTCCTGACTAGCCGGGCTAGGGCGTCTTGCTGCTGCCTCAACGTCTCTGCGTGCTTCGAGATGGCCTCCGTGGACCGGTCGAGCTCGTCGATGGCGGCTCGAATCTCGGCATCGCTCACCGGCGACAAGGCAGCACCCTCAGTGGAGGCAACCAGCTGTTCAGCCCTGCCGCCTTCTTCCAGTGACGCGTACCTGCATGAACGGGGGGGTCAGCGGCGCGGAAGATCCAAGCATGGCCGATCAAAGCACGGTCGATCAGAGCAGGGTTGATCGGGCTTGGCCCACGCACAGCTCGAGTTCGTCGACAGAGAGGAGGGTGTCTTGGGTAAGATGCACCCTGGCCCATTCGGAGAAAGCCGGGCCATTGTCGGCGTCGGTAAGGGCAGTCTCGAGGGATACCCCGTCAACAGCGACGCCGTGCGAGCGGATAATGGCAATGAGATCCTCGTGCGCCATCGCAGAGCGGATGAGATCCGGCGGTCTCAGACGAAAGGAGGGGGGGGGTCCGAGAAGTTGGAAGAAGGTCGAATCTCCGGTTTACCGGGTAAATTCAGCAGCTCCGATATCTGCCCATAGTCTCACCCATCCGGGTTTCCTTGGATCTTATGAGATACAAGGATAGGTGCCTACGAAGGCAGCCAGGGATGGATTGGATGGCTGGTAGCCGCGGCACTGACTGGCGGTGGTGCTTCTCCAAGGTTGCTGTTTCTTTTGTTGGTGACGCGTGAGAGGCTCAAAATAGGGGCCTTAGCGCGTCTCCGCACGCTAAAAAAACCAAGGCTGACAACCGTCCTGGCCTGCGCTAGCCACCGTGACCGCTAGAACGCCGCGATCCAGCGCCTTCGCTTAGCGGATAAATTGCCCGGCAGCTCCACAGCTATGGGAACCAGGCTTGCTCCAGTCGTCCGGTCTGGGAACGAAGCACTTTCAAAGTCTCCAGAAGCCGCAAAAACCTTGATTGAACTTCAACCTCCATCTCGTGATGCCCCCGCACTTCGACAGGTTCTCCTCTGGAATTGGGGTTCCCCATGGCACCCCAAAACCCCCATGGCACCCCCATGATATGCCGTCAGCACTACCGCAGGGGGCGCACTTAGCCTTTATTCGCTTTCGGCGTCGATGACTCGAGGACTTTCTCCCACAACGGTGGCCGGTTCCCGCTCCCGGCTCTCGGCTCCCGGAAGACTGCTGCCACTCTCCAGTTCCGGGTAGGGGCCATTCCTCCGCGTTCCTACCGTTGCAGTGAGGAGAAGACGGGTGGCCCAGGAGGCCCAGCAAGGCCTTCTCTTCGGCCGTCATTCTCGCGACTTCACCCGGGCCACGATGTCCGTTTGAGGAAGCTGCCCTGGCGATCACTGGGGACGCTTATTCGGCTCTTGTCCTACAACTAGACACCGGCCTAGCCTGCCCACTCTGCCTGGTTTCGCCGAAGTACCTCCTCGGGGACTCTCCGCACGCAGGAACATGCTGGTGTACATGCTGGTGAGGGGACGGATGGGCGCAATGCGAGGACACGATCTCTGGCGATCTCTGGGGACCCCGGGGACCCTGGGGGATCTCTGGGGCAGGCAGTGAGGGGAACGGCCGGGGAGGTTGGAGAGAAAGGGCGGGGAGAGAGAGGGCAGGCGAAGGAAAGAGGCAATTAGCATTGCGCATCCATCGATGGATGGGGTATGGGGTGGTGTTGCTCGTTCGCAGCATCGGCGGAGCAACCAGGCGGCCTCTTGCCGGTCGGTGCGAGTGCGCCTTGCAACCTAGGTATATAAGGCGGAGGACGTCGCCTGTGATCGGCAAGATGGAGAGGAGCAGCAGCACCCTTCTCGCCAAGCCTCCTCCTCCGCACAACTGGCTCTCACGATGGCTGTCCTCAAGCACGCTGGTCTCCTTCTCGGCGCGAGCGCCCTCGTGGCCGCCCAGCTTCCCACCCCGGCACCCCCGCCGCCCGCGCCCGCCGGATGCCCCGATGGCTATCCCGCGGGCATCGTCGTCGACGTGACGCAGACCTTCCAGCAGATGGACGGCTGCGGCTACAGCGAGGCCTTCCAGCGCGCCGGGTGGACGTACAACGCGCTCTCGGAGGCCAACCGCGGCAAGGTGCTGGACCTGCTGCACGACACCACCACCGGCGCGGGCATGTCCATGGTGCGCATCGGCATCGGCAGCAGCCCCAACTCGACGGCCGACCACATGAACAGCATCGAGCCGGTGTCGCCGGGCCACCCGGATGCCAAGCCCAACTACGTGTGGGACCGCAACGACAGCAGCCAGGTGTGGTGGGCGCAGGAGGCGCAGAAGCGCGGCGCCGTGTACTTCTACGGCGACGCCTGGGGCGCGGACGGCTACATGAAGACCAACAACGACGAGGCCAACGGGCAGTACCTCTGCGGTGTGCGCGGCACCAACTGCCCGACGGGCAACTGGATGACGCACTACGCCAACAAGCTGGTGCAGTGGGTCAAGTTCTACGCCCAGGAGGGCATCAACATCACCCACTTGGGCTTCATCAACGAGCCCGACCAGACGGTCACCTACGCCAGCATGGCCAGCGACGGCTACCAGGCCTACGACTTCCTGCAGGTGCTGCGCCCCATCGTCAAGGCCTACCGCCAGGACCTCCAGCTCACCTGGAGCGATAGCGCCGGCTGGGAGCAGGCCCGGCTCAAGTTCAAGGACCTGATGAACGCCGCCGGCCCTAACTGGCAGAGCTGGATCGACGTGGCCACCTCCCACGGCTACGACCAGGTGCCTACCGAGCCCTTCCCCGTCGACCACAAGGTGTGGCAGACCGAGTGGGCCGCCCTATCCAGCACCTTCGCGCACCCGTACTGGGCCACCGGCGACGAGGCTGAGGGCTACTTCTGGGCCAACGCCATCTCCAGCGCCTTCGTCAACTCCAACGTCTCGCTCTTCACCCACTGGATCGGCGCGGCCACAGGCAACGGCGCCTCGCAGCTGATCCGGGCCAACGTCAACGACTCGGTCGAGACTACCTCGCGGCTGTGGGCCTTTGCTGGCTTCTGCAGGTAAGCTTTTTTTCTCCCCTTTTCTCTTCCTTGTATCGCGGCGGGATCGCGGAGGGTGCAAAGCAAAGGGTAGGAGACATCGTGTACTAACCCGTAAACAGGTACACGCGCCCCGGCTCCGTCAGGGTCTACGCCAACGCGACGAACCCGGAGTACAACCAGTACCTGGCGCTCAGCGCCTTCACGACGGCGCAGAAGTTCCCCGACGGCGGAAAGGTCGCGGTGCAGATCATCAACAACGGCCCGCGGACGGTGACCCTGCCGCTGACCCTCAAGGGCGTCAGCTCCGTGGGCACCATCAAGACGTACCTGCTGGACAACGACCACGACCTGGAGCTGGTCAAGGGCTACACCTGCAAGAGCAACGGGCAGGTCAGCACGACCGTTCCGGCCAAGTCCATGATCGTGCTGTCGCTGTGAGGTGATGCCACGACCAGGACCAGGGTGTTTCAATAAGCGAACTGGCATATCCGGTGTGGCGATACAGCAGCGCCGAGCATTGCCTTAATAGAGCTAATAGGATCTCATCCTCGAATTTGTCATGCCTCTGATGCCCTTGCTTCTTCCCGCTTGTTCCTACTTCTTGCTACCTCCTGCTGCCTCCTGCTGCCTACCATTCTTCGTGCTCCCCGTGCTCGCTCCTCTTTCCCTTTCCGCTCCCCCTGCTCCGGTTCTCGTCCTCCAGTCCTCGCCCACCCCCCTCTTGTGCAATGCTGCTTATAGTGTTTAGAGTGACTCCCGCTCCTCGCCGTAGTGCTCCAAGCCACCGACGAGATGGGCGCCTTTTCGATCGCCAGATGAGCTAGCGATCTCCCGGGTCGATCGCCAACGTTCGGCAGTTCATGTTCGTTACTCTGTGCAGCAGCACCACTATCACCTTGCCTGGTACTAGTGGAAATGGCAGGAGCGGCAGCAGCATGCCAGGGTGCTGGGACGTCAGACTGCCGTCCGTACCATCACTGCGAACTGCCAACTACCGCTACGAAAGGTACCTTACGACCCGACGCAGCATCAGCTACTGACCGCTCCCTCTATTCGACTTCAAGGACAACAGGCCCACAGCTCTTCAGCCCCGAGCTCGTACATACCTAAGGGGAAGACCAGCGGAGATGTGAGAGTTACTCTAGGTCCCCCTCGTATAAGCGTCCCTACCTCCTTATAGGCAGCTATTTCAGACACGGGGCGACACAGAAAGGCAAAGGCAAAGGGGAAAAGAAGAGGAAGAAAAGAGGTGAAAAGAGAGGCACCCCGGCCATGCGCCGTGATAGGCCACGCTCCCGGCGTTACCCGGGATGCAGCGGTTGCACACTCAGTTCCTTTCCTTTCCTTGTCTTTCCCCCTACCCACCCACACAGTCCAGCCCTCCTCCAGCGCAGTCCAGCCGAGCCGAGCCCGGATCCAGCCCAGCCCCAGCCAACCAGCCCAATCAGGCTGCCCCGTCAGGAGGAAGCCCGTCGTCGTGCAGCCGGGCGTTCTGCTCGACGACCATGCCGTGACCAGCACTGCTGACTCCGTAGGGGCACACCTCGTCCTCGTCCCCGTCCTCGGCTTAGCTTCCCTCTCTTTTTCCTTCTGGCTTTCTCTCCGTCTTTTCCTCAGCCTGCTGCGCCCTCTCCTTTTGTCGCTCGCTCAGACCGCCAGGCGGCTCGAGCCGGCAGCCAACCGTTGTTTCGGCGCGGACGGCTGCAGTTCCTGTGCCACAGGTGCCACAGGTGCGACGGGTGCGACGGGGGGACGTCCTCCGCCCCTCCCCCCTCAGAGGCTTCCACATGAGACACAGGAAACAGGCCCACCAGCTCAACAAGCTCAACACGCTCACACAAGCTCTCACAAGCTCACAAGCTTCAATGAAAGCTGGCCCGCCCTGTCGTGTCGTGTCGTGTCGTGGTTTGTGTTGCCCGTGCCGGATACCCGCCGCGACACGGCCTCCCCGTTTGCGACCAGGCCCGCCACCAGTCGCAGCGGCAGCGGGTGGAGAATCAATAGAAGCAGCAGCAGCAGGAGGAGGAAGAGCAGGAGCAGCAGCATCGGCCGGCATGCGAAAGTAGGGGGCGCAATGGCGATGGTGGAGGTGGAGGTGGAAGGCGGAAAGGTGGAGAGAGACAGGCGCCATGTCCTGCCAGTCTGCTGCTGGCTTGCTTGCGTGCTTGTCTGCCCACCCTCCTCCTCTCCTCCCCTGTCCGACAGTCCGAAGGTACACGCCAGCCAGTAGCGCGATTACCTGCATCTGGTAGCCTCCAGCTGCGTCCCCGTTGCGGGTAGATGGCTGGGCCGGCTGCCCGCCTACCCTGCCCGGGATAAGGTGGGCGAGGCAGAGAACCGACTGGGCCGCGGTCACGGGTGGAAGGGACCGCGACCAGACCAGAGCCCGAACGAGACGAGGGAAAGGAGGCGGCGGGCGGCTGCTGGGAAAGTACGGAGTAGGCCTCATGTACGTCGGTATTAGCTGGCATGGATGGGCGCCCCCCCTGCGTGCCGCTGGCTGCTCTGTACAGCTCCTCCGCACGGGTAGCGTTCGGTTGTCAGATCTGACAGCCGCCCTGCCCTGTCCTGTCTGTCCCTTGCGCATCCGACATATTGCTCGCTGTTGCTACTGCTTCTACGTCTGCGTCTGTCTGCGTGTACCAGGCCGCTTTCTCTCTCTCTCTCTTTTTTTTCTTTTTTCCCATTCCCCTTCAGCCCCTCGCTGGCTCCGCTGTTCCGCCTCGTTTCGTTGCTTTACTCACCCGTTTGCGCCCAACTTCTGATTGCCTCCCGTTCCTTGCTAGCCCGCTACCCTAGCTTGCCTGCCTTCTGCAGCTTTCGATCAAGCAAAGCTGGGAGGCGGGGTGCGGAATTGCATTACATGCCCGCCAGTTTTTCAAGCCTCTCGTTTGAAGCCACCGCCGCCTCAGTTACGGGAACTAGGGCAAACACACAAACTCAGCCGGCCATGCAGTGGGGGGGGGGGCTCCTTTCAGCCTTGAATTCGTTTTCCTCGCTCCACTCGGGAAAAAAAAAAGAAAGCAGATAATCAGCAGGCATGTCAAAGCTGAGAAACGACGTGTGTCGTATTGACGCCAAACGAAACGTTCAGCTCCGCACCTAGCGTTTACTGCGGCGTTACGCCGCCCCCGGTCGGAGCAATGTTGCCGCGAGGTACCAGATGATCGGCTACTGCTGTTGCTCAACTACGTGCTCGCGCGGCCGGCGCCCGACCGGCCGGCGCACAAACGTCGCGCTACCCCTGAGACTAGGTCGGTAGGAAGGGTCCTGGGAGGTCGGCGCGCGCGGGAAGAGGAGGAGAGAAGGACGAGAGACAGAGGGGAGTACGAGCGGAGGGCAGAAGAGACTCGCGTGCGTGCGGGCGCCGCTGTGAACCGTCGTCGCCCCCTGCCCGGTCTCACGGTGGAGTGGTAGGTAGGTGGGTTGACGAAGCACGGCGAACTTTGTTTGACCTCGCCTGCATGGGATTGGGTTCTGGGGCCATGCTACCTCCGTGGGCCCAGAAGGGTAGTCGCCTGCCTGCCATACCGCCAGTCCGTCCAGGGCTCGCTGGGTGTCGCACATTATGCTCGTTCTCTCTTTTTTCTTCTTTTCCCCTCCCCTATCTTCTTTTCTCCCACTCTTCATCCCCCCAAAAATAGACCATCCTTTTCATTTTGTTTATTTCTCTCTCCGTATCCTGCCCCTTCACCGACTGACCGGTCGAGCTGGCCGTGCGGCCCGTCCAACCATTCCTCGCTGCTTCTCCCCGCCTCTTTTCCAACCCCCTTCTTTCTCTTCTCCTTCTCCTGTTCCGTAAGTGGCGTGCCGTGACATGACATACATACAGTAGGTACCGTGCCGCCACCCAACCACGCTCTTCCGGAACGGAGCGCATCCGTTGGTTTCCCTCTCTTCCACCCCCCCCTTGTCCCCTGTTCCCTGCTCTCTGTTCCCTGTTTCTCGGTCCTCATTTCTAGCTCATTTCCCTTCCAGTTTATAGGGCACAGGGACAGAAGTAGAGCAAACGTCTCTGACCAGCCGTTCGTTGGCTAGTTGGCTACAGTACAGTACGTAGCTAGCTAACTAGGGGCGACGCGGTCTCCGCTGCATATGCGCGTGTGTGCGTTTGTGCTTGCACGTCTGTCTGCAAGCGAGTCCAGCTATTCAAGTACCGACATACGGCCTACCTACCCAATACGTACTGTGCGCGTACGTACGCCGTTGCTAGCTGCTGTGAGCTGCTGCGAGTTGCTGCGAGCTGCTGCTGGGTTTGCCTCTTTGGGTCATGCAGGCGAGGCGGAGGGAGGGTACCCTATCCATGTACATGTACGCAGGCAGGCATAGCCGGTGCGGATGGAGATGAAGTCATGGCCCCATGCCATGTACACATGCGCGCGTACACACGCAGACGCACAAATACATACAACGTACATCGTACATCCAGGCATCTGTACACAACTTCCAAGACATGTTTTTATCGGGAAAGCAGCTAGGAAGACGAGGTGAGGGCGACGGAGCAGCACCAGTCCAGCGGCCATCCTCCTCCGCCGCTCGCCGCTTGGCCTCCTGCTCTTTCTTTCTTTCTCCCTCTCTTTCATGCCTTCCCCCCCCCCCCTTTTTTTCGTTTCCCTGTGGGCAAGGTTTGCTTGTTCTCCCAACCCTCCGCCCCTCTTCCCCCCACTCCCCCTCCGGGGGGATACAGAGACGAGTCGCCCAAACGACCAGCCGACGTGCTTTATTTGATGTATGTATGTATATGCATGCGTACGGGCGGCGGTGGGGTCGGGATAGAAAACGGATGCCGGACTGACGACGGGGGCCTGAGGGGGTTGACTGACTCTTTCTTCTGTGTTAGACACCACGAGGATGCGTAGAAAGCTTTAATTATGGCCGGGACGTCGTCTCACTCGCCCTGAACCCTTCCCCCCTCCACCCATCTCGCTCTAGTTGCGAAATTTGACTCTGCCGCTCTCTGCGCTGCGTTGCCTTGTGCTGCTCTGCTCTGCGCCGTCTCTCGGCCGTTTCCGCCCCCCCCCCCCGTCAGCCAGTCGATCAAGTCAAGAGACGGTCTCGCCTTGTTGCTTGTCTTGCTTGTCTTGTCTCTCGTTTTCTTCCCTCTTCTCCCCCTCGTCGCTGCCGTCCTCTCCCTTGTCTCACGCTGCCTGTCCTAGACAGGTGTTTTTGTTTGTGTGCTGTGCCTATTTGTTTTTCGGCCCTTGTGCCTCGCTGAGCTCTCGCCTCTTACCCGCTCTTCCCGAACCAAAACCAAAGTCAAAGTATCACCAGGTCTTGCTCTGCCTTGTCGCCAGTTTTCGTTACGGCCGTTCGCGCCTGGTCCGTGTCTGCTCTGCTCCGGGCAGGCAAGCAAACAAAGCAAGCAAGCGAACAGGCAAGCGAACGGGCAAGCGAGAGGCCCAGGATCTCAGAGACCTAGGAAAGAGACCCCGGCGAAGCGAGCAGAACGGGATAGTCGGCCGGCCGAAGAACCCACGATGGGGTTCTCGGTGTCTCCCCTCGCCGGCCGCCGGAGATACTTGAGACGGCTCCTGCCCTCGCGGTCCCCCTTCTCGCCGGGCACTCCGGAGAGCTGGAAGCGGTGCCTGGACGGCCTCTCCGCCGTCGTCCTCTTCTTCGTCGCCCAGCTGCTGATCTGCGCCCTCCACGATGCTACAGCGAGGCTCAACGACTTCCCAGCGCCCATATTGGCCATGTTGATCGTGGCGGCTACCATGATACTCCTGTCTCAGGTCGTAAATTGCGTTGACGGATTTTACGCCAAGTACTTGCGAGGGCCGGTACGCGACCCTTTTTTTTTTTCCCGTTTCATACCCACCTATATTCTCCGTTTCCATTGTCACGAGTTCGCTTCGACGGCCTCTCGTTGCCAAGCGAGTGTGTTGTTCGGCAAGGGAGCTAATGTTTTACTCCATTGTTGATCCAGACCGACCTCCTGAACAGACACATGTCTATCGGGTTTACCGTGCCCTTCACCATGATCATGAAAGGCCCCATGGCCAGCCCGAGAGAGATTGGGGTGATCGTGGCCGGCTTCCGTGAGTCTTCTCCTCGGCAGCAGCCGTCTGCGCGTTCCAGAAAGGGTCCAGAAAACTGACCGAGAGAACAGTGATCACCGGGATCCTCAACTCAGTGCTCGTGTACTTGGCCGCTCGGGGGTGTCAGACACTGGTAGGCTCGTTATTATGCCCCGGTGGCCGAGACAAGACAGAGGCCGCCAAGACCAAGACACAGCAGGCCACCGCAGCCGCATCCCTGATTCCCACCATCGTCGTCAACCCGTTCGACCCGGCGCCGCCCCCTTCGCGCCGGCCGTCCATGCCGATGACCCCGGAGCGGGCGCAGCGGTGCATGTCGGAAGCCTCAACGCTGACAAACAACCCTTCTCTCCACGAGCTGAGCGACAGCGACATCGAGGCTGGCCACCACCACCACCACCACCACCAGCAGCAGCAGCAGCTCCCCCTTCATCATCACAACTACGTCCAGCCTCCGCTTCAGCAGCATCAACAGCAGCAGCAACAACAAGATGAGCAGCAGCTGGCGGCGTCCCAGCCGTCGAAGACGCGAGCAAGAGCAAAACGGGCACGGAGCATGGCCATGTCGCTGCTCAAGGCGCACCCCGTCTTCTGCTCTAGCCTAGCCGCCATCCCCCTGGTCGGGCTACCCGTGGCCCTGACGACGGGCGATGACACCCCCTTCGACACCTTCCTCCTCTTCTCGCTGTGGATGGGCACGTTGGCGGCGCAGTCGACGGCCCGCTCGGCGAAGGCACTGCGCGCCCACCCGAAGCTGCAGGCCTTTCTGGCCACCGCGCTCAATGCAGTGCTGTGGAGCTCGCTGGGCACGATGGCCTACGCGGCGGCCAAGGCGGCGGTCAAGCACGCCGGCATGGCAGAGACGCTCGACGCCTTCAGCACGGGCACCACGCTGGCGAACCTCATCCACGGGCCTTCGACAGAAACAAACAGCTCCAGCTCGTACACCGCTTCCTCTTCTTCCGGAGCGCCACCTCCAGGACAAAACGCCATGGGCGCCGGCGACGTGGCCATCTCTATCCTCAACGCCGGCATCGTCAGCTGGGGCTTGAAGCTGTTCGAGTGCCGCACGCAGCTGCTCTCGCGCGCGGGGCTGACCACACTGCTGGTCGCGTCGGCCTTCGCGGTGGCCAACATGGTCGGCGGCCCCCTGCTGGTGCAGGCCTTAGCCCGCAACAACGGGGGCCAGTTGCTGCCGCCCAGCCGCGCGCTGGCGTTCGCGGCGCGCAACGTGACGCTGGCGCTGGCGGGCCCCGCCATGGCCAACCTGGGCGGCGACGTGGGGCTGGACGCCGCCATGGTGGTCTTCAACGGCATCGTCTTCCAGATGGGCATGGGCCTCGGGGCCGGCGCCTGGGTCGCCGGCCTGGTGGAGAAGTCGACGGCGTCGTGGAGCGCCGCACGCCGCCGCATCGTCTCGGCCTCGTGGGAGGAGGCTGGGGGGGAAGAGAAGACGGCGAGGAAAAAGGAGGAGCAGCAGCACGGGAGGCAACCGGGGCAACCGGTCAGGGACCTGGAAAAGGGCTGTTGCGCCCCGGCGATGAGAATACAACCCCCGCCGCCCAGCCATCCTCCCCATCCTTCTCACTCTCACATTTTTCTTTCACCCGCGCCAGACGCCCCCCACCCCCGCGGCAGCGGCAGCATCAGCGAGAGCAGCGACGAGAGCGGCGATGGCCCCCGCACTGTCGCCGCCGGTGTGGCGGTCGGCATCAACGCCGCCGCCATGGGCACCGCGTATCTGTACGAGGACGGCAGCCGGGCCGCCCCCTACGCGGCGCTGGCCATGACCATCTTCGGCGTCATGACCGTGGTCTTTTCGTCCATCCAGCCGCTGGGCAGCTGGCTCGTGGCGCATGTGTCGGCATAAGCCGCCCCCCTCCCTCCGGGCACCCGGAAACGAGTCTCACGCCTTCCTCTTTCTTTCTATTCTCTCTGTCCTTTTTATCCATCCCTCTTCTTTTTCTTATTTTTTCCCTTCCCCTCAGACGAACAAACGAACAATCAGACGACCAAAACAAGGCGGAAATGGATGGTCCGATCCTCATGAATGAACAAACGAACAAGACGAACACGACGAACGACGAATGACAACCATAACTGCATTTTCTTCTTTATTTCTTCCACTATTTCCCTTCTTTACCCCGTATCATACTATTCCGCATTATGGCACTGCCGAGCCCCCCCCCTCACTCACTTGAGCGAGTTCAGCCCCTGGTGGGTTTGAGGGAGAGCAAGAAGACAAGAACGAAGAAAAGGACCTAGGTAGGAAATACCTAGGAGATGGCAGCGTGTAAAGAGGACGAAGCGCGCCGTTATATACCCACATACATGTCCAGAAGACCAAGATCAGACGCAGGATGACTTATGCAGAAATAGCTGAGAGAAGGCAGGCAAAGAAAGGGATATGCTCCGGGGATTGGGTTGTGTTAGAAGGAACAGGGCGGCCCCTGACTTTTTATTGTTGCGAGGGGGCCAGGCTTTGGAGGCCCCGGAGGCCTATTTCTCTTCCATCATGTAGTTTTAACTAGGGAAACGGGTTACATACTTGGTCAGCAGGCAGTAGGCAGATCCGTTATGGATTAGAAACGAAGCAATACTTAAGTGTTGACGGGTTCACGGTCACCACGGAACGGGAAGTGAGGTTATCGGATAACGGAATTCGTAACGGCACTACTCAGAAGTAGCGGAATATCGGCTGGTTCTGTCTCTCGTTCCACCAGCGTCCGCCCATGGGATATCGTATCGCGAGATCACCTCACGTGCCTCGCACTTTTGCGCCTCCGCCCTTCTTTAAACACACCTTTTTTTGTGGATTTTCTGTGAGATTCCGCCGCGCCTTTTTTCTTCTTGGTCTCCCAGCTTGCCCAAACTTCGCTTCGCCCAGCTCTTCGATGTATCGCCGCACTCACGCCAGCCTGTAAGATGGTTCAGATATGTTAGTAAACGGAGGAAGCGCCTCGATGAAGTTAGGCGAACAGCAGGGACTTACCTCTCGATCAAGTGCAGGCCGCTTGCAGTGTCCACGACGTCGCTGATCTCGCCGATCTTAAGAGCGAAGGCGGCAGTCTCGAACTCCTTCTGCATGTCGCCCTTGCCGAAATAGCCGAGGTCGCCACGCTTGCGCGCACTGCTGCAGTCCGACTCCGTCAGAGCGAGCTCGCCCAGGGAGATCTCGCCCTTCTTGATGCGCTCCTCATAGCCCTCGATGATCTTCCTCGCCTCATCCTTGGTGCGCGTGATTTCGGCCTAATATTGGGGGGACAGCCTAGGTTAGCAAGCTCGGGCTGGCTTCTTCTCCGAACCCTTGCACCGTCTCCCATCTCCCGAACGAGCCTCCTCAGCAGGAACGCACCTCTCTCCAGCTCATGGGCCGCCGACTCTCCTGGTGCTTCACCAGCAGATGCGCGGCGCGGATCTTGCCCGGCATGGAGTCCTCCGGCGAGACGCTAGCAGAGTGGTGTTTCGCCATGTAGAGCTTCAGCTTTTCCGTGTCGGTGTTGGGTGGGGGTTCCCAGCGTGAGGTCTTGTCGATGAAGTTGAAATAGTAGGGCAGGTTCTTGCTGTTGCTGTGGCGCACCTCCCAGTTCGGAGGGAGACCGGTCTCTTCCTGCGCAGGACGACGGTTAGCGTTGAAAGGTCGCTACTTGGGTTGCTGCCGCAAGTCACAATCTACGAAGCGCCGGGACTAGCAAAGGTGGGGGAAGCTTTCGAGGGAGGGACGACCTAGCCGTCGTAGCAACAAAGCGCAAGAGCTCGCAGGAGCATTTTTAGACTACGGAGGTAGGCAAGAGTGGCAAACTTACAGCCATTGTGACGCTGGGTTTGTGGGAAGCGTAACAAACGCCGAACTTCGCATGTAGGGGAGGAGAGAGAACACAGGACGTTTGGATGAACCACAAGACAGGAATTCTTGCTGGGAGTGAACGTCACAAGTCAGGACTGCCCGGTGGAGATGGAGAGGCAGCAGAGCCGCGTGCTTGGTGACGAAGTGCCGCTATTTATGAGGGCTGTCCGGTGCTGTTGCGGATTCCCATAGCAGGTGTTAGCGGCTTCCTCGATTGGGGTCAGGCGGCAGCTGTAGCGCAGGCGGGGGCGGGGAAAGCCAGATGGCGAAACGACCGGCAGGGGGCCGTGGCTGGCTGACTTGCCGGGTTTGCAGACTGGTGAGACCCACAAACCGTAGCTTGGCGTCTCCACGAGCTGTTGAAGATGCCAGCTCTCTGTTGCATTCCTACAAGCCCCTGTCTTGACACTCTTAATTCATAGGTACTCGGTATATGAGATGAAATTGGGATCAGTACCACAAGCCATTCCCGATATTACGAAGGAGAGGAAGAGGGTGTGGAACCGTTCTAAAAATCATTCGTACATGTAGTGAATGAATCACGAGGCACCGGGGCCTGGCACTCTGGGGGATGCGGGGTCCCGAATCGCTGCGTCCGCCTCGTGCTGCAACGGGAGCTACTTCCATGTTTGGCAAGATGGTACCAACGTTGAATAGCATCCATGGCTGGGACCTAATTTTTGTTGCGGTTTGGGACGAGAGAATTGGCTTATGAAGACTTGACGTCAACAGCAGCCTTCAGTGACGGCTGGACCCGGGATTACTACGCTCTGAACGGATTGCCAGACAAATAGCCCTGAAGTTGTCCTCCGCTCCGCCCCCGGCTCCATCCCTCCTTTCACCTATCAACGACGAGATGACGACCAGGCCTCAAAACTGCGACTTCGACCTTGACTTCCTCCTAAAACAGAAAACAGAAAACAAGCCGGAAAATTCTTGCCATAGAGAGATATAGAGAGATACATCTCTGAGCTCCAGTTTCCGTCTCCTGCACGCAATTCTTCATATCTTTTGCACAACCCTCTTCGCGCCGGACTCGGGCCCGGACCTCCGTCAGCTCAGCTCAATCCGCGGCCAGGGCGAACAGGCGCGCACCCCAGTCTTTGCGCACAGGCCATGGATTACCAAGCTGCACCTGACTAACCGTGTCGCAGCAAGCAGCGCAACTTTTCCTTGTGGTTCCCCACCACGATTCTTCTGCTCAGCCTACAGCTTGCAACCCGCAATGCGCTTAGTCTTTGCTGCCTCCTAGCACTTGACCAAAGGTCTGCGCTTCCTTCTTGCTTGCCCACTGCCTCTACCCGACCGTCTCCGACGATACGTTCAGTCTTCCTCCCAGAGATTCCCGCGATGTCATCCCCGGAGTACAACACGGCCCTGAACGGCACTGGCGACGGCAAAAAGACACTGGAGCAGATCACCTTCCGCTTCTGCTCGGAGTGCTCCAACATGCTCTACCCTAAGGAGGACGAGGACAGTCACAAGCTGCAGTTCACTTGCCGCACCTGTCAGTACACCGAGGAGGCCACATCGACGTGCGTCTTCCGCAACGTGCTGAACAACGCCGCGGGTGAGACCGCGGGCGTCACCCAGGATGTCGGATCGGACCCTACGGTTGGTGCCTCCCTTCCCTCTGGGGATCCCCCATTTGTCATTTGCCCCTCTCCAGAACATCGCCCAGTCACACCTGCCGACTGCGGCCCCAGGCATGCTGTAGTCTGCTGCTGCTGTGGTGAGATGATTATGTGCTCGACGCGCCATGGCGAGGTCGCCATTGACAGGTCTCGCTGGACCCACCTGAGCGACGAAGTCGACGACGCCCCGACGCCGACAACGATTCGCAGGAAACCTATCACTACATCCTTGCAACTCTCGACCAGGTCAGGCCCTCTGATTACCGTTCCGCCTACGATGCGTACGAGGCCGCTCAGTGCTGGCGCGAGGGCAGCACCTACGGCCAGGGCGCGGATGCAGAGGAGGGCCACAAAGAAGACATTGCCTGGGAGCATGCTCGAGGCCCGGTCGCGTAGGCTTGGGCCGGACCGGTACTCTGCTGTCATTACTACGATTGTATACCATAAACGACAAGAACTATGGCAAGCACCTGAGCATCGCGACAAGGAGCGCAAGCGTCGGGGCTCCGGGCAGGGGAAATATCAACGACGGCCGAGCAGATCCCGCACGGGAGATTAGCCACCGCGGTTTCTCTCAGCACCTCCCTCGTACTGAGCCAGCTACTGACCGTCTTCATTTGGCTAGCTTCCCCGGGCTCGGAAAGACTGTCCGGCCTGCAACCACCCGGAGGCCGTCTTCTTCCAGTCTCAGCAGCGGAGTGCTGAGACGGGCATGGTAAGTCATCTCCCGCCATCTCCTGATCTGGTCTTTTGGGCCGGCTTGCTGCCCGGCTGTTGGACCAGTACGGGACTGACCAAGTCTGCCTTGCACAGAAACTGTTCTACGTCTGCTGCGAGTGCGGTAACATCTTCCAGTAAAAGATGTCGTTCTCCGCGAGCAGAGCAGAAATTCGATGACGAACTAGAAAGGGACAGGCGTGCCGCAATTCTCATGGGCACCATTATCAATTCCGTGGAATATCAATAGCATGGCAAGGGGCGTTTGGGGACAAAGGAGTTATCTGGTTCCCGGCGTGGAGATATGATTTGCGGATGATTGGAAGGGATGTTGTCTAGTAGATATCTTATGATTTCCAGTGGTCCGACGTGCTTTTACAGGAGGAAGATGAAGGCTGGGTCGCAGTACGTGTCGGCTGGATCTGTTAGCATGCCGTTGAAGAATTGATTGTGATCTCTCAACACGGAACCGAACAACTCCATGATACGTGCGCTGCTCTGCCTAGGCACCTAAGATGGCGGAGATGTGCGATTTGCTTGTTCTAAATTTCCTAAAATGAGGCCAAGTGCATTATCTCTAGGTAGATAGGTATAGCTCGGCAGGACGACGCCACCTCCTTCGCCTCCTTTGACGCAAAACGCCGTTCCCGACGCCTTTACCCCGGCCGTCTCCCTCTGCGGGCTATGGTACAGCCTCTCGTAATGCACAAAATCAAGCATGGACAGCATCGAAGCCGGCGGTAAGGACGCCTAGGTGTGCATGGTGGCCATGCTGAGGATTTTGCTCCACTTCTTCCGGCGCAGCTCGGCGCCGACGACGCCGTTGACACGGGTGCCGACGGGGTCGCCGGCCTTGTTGATCAGCACGCAGGCGTTGTCGTCGAACTTGATGACGCTGCCGTCCTTGCGCTGCACGTTGTAGCGCGTGCGCACCACGATGGCGTGCCGGATGTCGCCGCGCTTCACCTTATTGCCCGCCGACATGCCGGCCATGCCCTCGGCCGCCGCATTGCGCTGCTTCTGCACGATCACCACGATGCGGTCGCCTGCGGTCGGACGGTGTGCGATCAGTATGCGGTGTACGACGGCCTCGGAAGGGGAAAGGGAAGGGGGGGAGGAGGGGCCGTACCGATGGAAGCGTGCCGTTTCTGGCCCACAATCTGGGCGCACTCGACGAGGGCGGCGCCCGAGTTGTCGATGCAGTTGAGCATCGACTATGATCCGCCCGTTAGCATACGAGCCCTGTCGCGTCTGTACTCCGCGATACGCACCTTGAGTTGTATCATTGTGGCGGCTGGACTCCGATTCCCCCTCGACGCCGACTCTCCGACCAGGAGAGATCCGATCTAACAACTGCTGAGGTGGCTGTCGTCTAGAATTTTGCAGCCTCGGACTGGGCAGCCAATCAGCGCCTAGCGCATTTTTGGTGCAGGAGGTGGAGAGCGTTGCTCCCTCGAATTGCGTTGCTCAAATTGCGCGCCCGGGCCACCATCTCCAATCACGTCAGACAGGCTCCTTAGCGGCGTTGCCGATCCACCTCCCCTCACTGCAGCAACCGGCGGTGCCCTGCCACAGCCTGCACCGCAGCGGCCCTGCCGGCCTTTCATTGGTCTCCTCGCCCTTCCCCCAACAAGCCGCCTGTGCAGGGCGGGCGCGGCCCCCCTGATGGTAGGGCGTAATTGGCGACGATCCTGCTGGTGCTGCTGCTGCTGGGGCTGGAAGTTGCGCTCGCTGGCTGAATGGAGCAACCATCCCAGCCGCCTGTCGCTTTCTTCTCACCTCACTCTCACCCCCAATTCAGCCTCTCCTACCCCCCTCGCCATTGCATTGACGGCCCGTTGTCCTCGCCTTGGTCGTGTCGCTGCCGTCGCCTACTCAATGGCCGGCCCGGGCGAATGATTCCTGCTGTCTCCCCCTCTCCTTGCCGTGCTCGTCGCCTCCCCCTCGCTTTTCCGGGTTGCTATTGTCTTATTGTCCACTAGTGGCCCTTCTTGTTCTTCATATCGTCCTCTGCTATTGTACCAGTAATAATCCCGCCGTGCCCGCCTCCTGCCCGCCTGGTACCTATTGTACCTTGTCTGCGTGCATTCAGGACCGACCCTGGAGAAAAAAATAATAGTAATTTAATCCCTGCCTAAAGACCTCCGAGCTGAGGAGCCGGCGTCGTGATGCTCTCCGTCCGAAACACCGATCCCAGTTCCTCCTACCCTTGCTTATGACGACTACAAGCCGGCCTGTCCGCCAGAAGACCGCCGTGTTCTGCCGGCGCTCGTTGTTCACCCGCGTCCTAACGTCGTCGTCGGCCCGTTCCTGACCCCTACTCAACTCCGTATCCTCGCCTCCTCCCCACCCAGCGACCCGGTCTTTCAGTCCGCGCCGCAGCTTGCCCGGGCCCAGGTATTATTCCTCGGTCCCCATCGATCCGTCCGTCGTTTCCCGTCATAAACCCCATACAGAGTGTTCGGCCTCGCGGCAATATATGCTTTTGCAAAGCGCACCGACTCGCACGCTCTCCTCCGCCAACCTCGGAACGAGCAGAGAACCAACGGCACGCAATTGACGACCGACAATGGCTCCGGTGCGGCCTGTGCCGGCGGCAAAGAGGCAGCCGCTGACCCTGGCGCAGCTGGCCTCGTACGATGACATCCTAACAGATGCGCTTGTTGACCACGTGAGTCCGAGTCCGAGTCCGGATCTCTCCCATGGACCCTCCTGGAGGATGCACCCGAAGATGGCCTTTCTCTATTCTAACCGGACGTTCGCGCCCCTCCCAAAGGCCTTCTACTGGACGACTATCCCTAAAAACCGGCCGTCCTACCATCCCTCTCGGGGCATTAAGGAGCTGGAGATCGCCAAGATCATCCAGTCGCATCTCGTCGTCACGCCGGACCTCGGCGTCGCCGAGACGAAGCTCCTCGCGACGGACGGCCTGAAGAAGTTCTACAATGGGCTGAAGACCGAGAAGGAGAGGGACGATTTCCGGCGTCACCTGCGCCGGTACATGCAGGTCTACCTCCCCGACTGCCCCTTCGAAGTGAACTCGACCAATCGGTACACGATCTTCACGCACGAAGCGAGCATCACCGCGAGACGGTATATCAAGAAGAACGAGACGGTCAAGTACCTGGCCGGAATCCAGGTCATGATCACGCCCGAAGAGGAGGCGGAGCTCTCGAAGCGCAAGAAGGATTTCAGCATCGTCGTCAGCTCGCGCAGCAAGTGCGCAAACCTTTTCATGGGTCCCGCGCGCTTCGCGAACCACGATTGCGGCGCCAATGCCAGGCTTACGACTACGGGTCAATCCGGCATTGAGATCATCGCGACTAGGGACATCGATGTGGGCGACGAGATCACCGTGACCTACAGCGAGAACTACTTCGGCGAGGGCAACAGCGAGTGCCTGTGCAAGACGTGTGAGGACAGCATGGCCAACGGCTGGGCGGCAGCCGCTGCCGACGCTAGCCTGCCGATCCAGCGAAGCATCGAACAGGATGTTGTGCAGCCCTACTTGTTGCGCCGCCGGAGAAGAGACGACAGCCGGCAGCGCGTGCTCTCGGAGACCCCGTCAGTGACGCCCGACATAAGACCTCGGGTGCGCAAGACGAAGCCGAAGATTCCGACGATGCTCGCGGCGCAGGCGCCAGGAGAACCGACCGCAGAAACAGCGGCGGTGGCGGCAGTAGCGGTGGCGGCTTTGACGGCCTCCCAATTGCCGGAGCGTCCACCACAGAAGCGGAGCCTGGATACGGACGGTCTAGCCACGCCGCCTAGTACGCCAGCGAAGAAACAAAAGACGGCGACACGGTACGAGGTCGAGCCGATCACCCTGACAGCTAGCTCGCGGTCGAGCTCGTCTGAGGGGGTGAGCCGCTCTAGGGAGCTATCATTGGAGTCAGGCTCGTCCAATCCGGCCGCCCTAACGGATGCCACATCTCCAGGGCAGGAGACGCCGGGCCTCATAATCCACTCCCCGAAGCCAATGCCGATTAAGAGAGTCATTGGACTCTTGGAGCACGATCGAGGGCCGACCGGACGGAGAACTCCGGTGAACTTGACCCCCTACCTTAGGACGGTTCTCATCACGGAATCCCCTCCGCCGAGCCCTCCCCCTCCCCCCGTCATTATCGACCTCACGCACAGCCCCTCTATCGAGGGGGTGGTCCAGCTGCGTTCGGAGGTGAAGTATTCGCAAAAGCCGACCTTGTCGGTTGGTCCCCTACCTCGCCTTCCCGATGACCCTACAGCCGGGGTCCCCTTGCCCCAATCAGCGGCTATTCTAGCTGGAGACTCGGTCGAGGAATCTATTGCGCCTGCCTCAGAAGACGAAGTTCCCTCGCGAGTCCCAGTCAAATCTGCGTCGAGCCCCGAGCCCCGCGCTAAGACGGAGCCTGAGCCCGCCACAGCTGCCGCAGCGCTTCTGCCTACTCCCTCCTCTTCCTCGGCAGAGCCATCCGCGACGGAGCCCGAGGCAACGGCAGAAACAGTATCCGACGGTTTGACCGGCGGGCTGCCCACTCCCTTGAAGCCGGGCAAGTTCCGAGAGACGGAGACGACGAGCGTTCCCGCCCTGGAAGAAGAGCGGCAATCTGCGACAGCACCACTGAAGCGACGCGTGCCTGGAGACTACACCCTCACTCCTGTCTTGCTGTCAGAGCCGGAAACGGCCTGGATCTTCTGCACCATTTGCAACACGGCCTTCGTACAGAGGGATGCTTACTTTACGAAGTTCGCGTGCCCGCGCTGCGAGCGCCACTCGAAATTGTACGGCTACGTCTGGCCGAAGACGGAGCGCGAGGGCAAACACGATACGGAGGAGCGGATCCTAGATCACCGCATCATTCACCGCTTCCTCGACCCGGAGGCTGAGGCCAAGATCCGTGGTCGAAAGGCCATCCGAAGGAAGACGGACTTGACGCCTGTCCCGACGCCTGTCCCGACGTCTGCCCCGACGTCTGCCCCGGGCCAGACCCCAACCGCGTCGCCGCTCTCTACAGAAAAAGCCGGGAAGGGAAAGAATCAGGTATCAGCGTCAAAAGCAGAGATCGACTTTGCGGACGAGTCGTCGGCTGCGGGACTGCGGCGTAGTGGCCGCGCCCGTAGAGCGACGGCCAAGGCAGCCGATCCGTTTCTCGACGATCATCTCCTGTGAATCCGGCCGAACCCTCCACAACCAAACTTCGCAACTGCGCTATCCCCAGAGCCGAAGGCCCTGGGCGGGACACCGCCTCTCGTCCCTCTTGAGATTATCTTTTTTCCCTCCAATTTCGTTCTTCTACTTTGATATTCGTGTATCTATTTTAACCGATATTCTGCACTTTAGCGTTTTCTTTCATTTTCGTTATTTTTTTTGGGCCCCCTGTGCCCCCCACCACTTCTACGTCGCTGGCGGAGGCTCTCGGTGATGTTGTTTGGGCATTATAGATGTGAGAGATGGAGTGAGAGCTTTGGAAGTCGACACATCCAGCGAGTGTGTTCATAGCACTTGATACGGTAACCGGCCATGGCAGCCAGTTGTGGTAGGAACGGTGCAACGTGGATAGGATAGCTGCGACGATGAATATAGCGGGAAGAGGGAATGGCCAGAGGGGGCCTTCGACGCATCTACCTATATCAAGGACTTGGCGTCACATTTGCTATGTTATCAGCGAGACGAAGTACACTCAAAAGAGGAAGCGAGACAGTCAAGTAAATCGCAGCAAGAATGAAAAGGTCAGGTGAAGCTGCTGAGCCACATACCATGTGATTCCCAAGCAGGACGAAGCTCGGCCACCCACGGGAGGGTCCCAGCTAAACTCGTCCGTACATGCCAACAAACTCGACTGCTCGGCCATGCGAGCGTAGGCGAGTTCGCATATAACATTACAGCTCTCGGTGCCTCTTCTCGTTAAGGCAGGGAAAGCGCTTTTAGGACCCATGGCTACCTATTTTCTTGCTAAGGGGAGGAAGGCCGAGGATGGGCACCGGCCCATTGGGGCAGTCATGATGCGGGACGAAGAATTGGTAGTAGATGATATCGTTGATGCCGAAGGGGGCCGGGGGGGGGGGGGGGAGAAAAAAAAAGAAGAAAAAAAAAGATTGGGTAAGGATAGGGGCGCAAAAATCGGAAAAAAATGAAAGTCCCAAAAGG